>CAJNIZ010021813.1:51915-84885 GCA_905231905.1 Symbiodinium pilosum
CCACATTGGCTTGCCTCCCACAAAAACCAAGAGAAACTCCATGATCTTGTTTAGTTGTTGAATTTGAAGGAAGGCATTAAGTTTGGAGGAAGTTGCCTGGTTGGGTTTATACGCAATTATCCCGCCCCTCCCCAACCCCCCTCCCCCCTCCCCCCAAAGCTCTGGTAGTGGAAATATCAACCAAAATAGTTGGTAGGGGGGGGGCGCCTACTACTACTACTACTACTGCTACTACTACTACTACTACTACAACTACATCATGTCGTATGAGCTATAGTCTAAACTCCTTCAAGGACCGCTTGCCTTTGGGGCGCACCCCCTCCCAAGGTCTCCCAAATAGTATACATGCAACAAATTGCAAAAGTCACCAGAGCTTACTTTCCTAACCCCTAGACTCCAACCCCTAAACCCTAAATCCTTAAATCCCTAAATCCCTGAACCCTAATCCCTAAATCCCTAAACTTGAATCCCTAAATCCCTACACCCTAAAGCCCTAGACCCCAAACCCTGCACCCCAAAGCCTAAACCCTTAATTTCTAAACCCTCAAGCCTAAAAACCCTAATCTCTAAATCCTGTGGGCCCGGCTTTTAAGGCAGGGTCAAGGCCCCAAGGCACAGCGAATGATCGATAGCGCCAGGCAGACTGGAGGCGGGGCTTTTACCCCGACCCCTAACATTAGGAAGTTATGTTAGGGTTATGTTAGGGGTTATACTGGGATTATATTAGGCTTATATTTGGTCTATTTTGGAGTATATTAGGGGTCATATTAGGGTTATATTAGGGTTATGTTGGGGTTATATTGGGACAATGGAAAAGAACATGGAAACTACTATAATGGGTTGTATTGGGGTAATTTATAGGGATAATGGAAAAAGAAAATGGAAGTTACTATTCAGGTCTTGGGTAGGGACCACTCAAAGGGCCATGGGATGTAGGGTTTGGGGGTTGAGGGTTTAGGGTTAAGGGTAGTTTGGGGTTTAGGGGTTAGGGTTTAGGGTCTAGGGTTTGGGGTCAGGTTTTAGGGTTTGGGGTTTAGGGTTTAGGGTTTGGGGTTCATGTTTTCGGGTTAGGGTGCAGGCTTTAGGGCCATGGGTACATCTAGAAATCCAAATAGCCCAATGTAGGTAGTGGTTAAAGAATTTGATGTTTAAAGTATTTGTTGCTCATGGACTTGAACCACAGAATGTGTATAAGCAGGGTTATATATGTCGTAGATAAATGGAGTTCGAGCTCTAGCAACCCTACTTGTAGCTTATATAACCCTAATTTGTCGTGCCCCAAAGAGGTGAGAAGATCTTGCGCAGACGTGATGTGGGACATAATGTAACGACCGGGCCTCCGTAATCCCCTCCTCCGAGTATCAAACCTCCCACTCCGCCTAATCCCTAAACAACCCCTGCCAAATATACGATAATATACCACAATGGAGAGTATGTGATATGAGAAGGGTAGAGAGGTTTAGTATTAGGGGGAGGGGATTAATGTGCTTTTGCAGCCGCTTCCAGAGTTCCTCGCCCATGAAAGAGATTTTAGATTTGGGGTTTAGGGTTTAGGGGTTGAGGGTCTAGGGTTTAATGGTTTAGGGGTCGTTTTTGGGGTCATCCAGACCACCGTTTTGATTCAAGCCGGAGAGCATTGAGAATCATTCCCCATTTCAAATTTTCTGCCGCCCAGAGTCAGGGTAGTCCTACATGACGAGCGTCCAACATTATGCGATTTAGGGTAAAGGTTGAATAGGGTCCAAGATTCTGCTACTGAGGCTCGTAGTTTTGAACCTTGATGTTGTTGCAGCTCTTGAGACGAATAAACAGGGGCGTAGGTTAGAGTTCAGGGTCCAGCGCTCTCTCTTGTTTTCTTGCTAGAGTCTGCTGGAGTTTGGTATTTGAGCTAGGGATTGTGTCGGGATAGAAAGAGGTTAACAAGAATGACAGGAGTCTTCAGGAGTACGGTGTTGTGTGTTTGCTTGTAGTCACCCAGACCCCCTAGAGGATCCAAAAAATGGAATCCTTCAATAATCCCCTAGTTTCCCCAATGTAATAATGGGTTCACATTGGGGGTCTGTGGAACTCTTACGATTGGCGTGAAATCCAGGCTTACACATTGCGTGGACCTTGCGCAAGGAACCTCCGACAGATCTGCAGCTCCCAAAGTTTCTTGAATGATCTGGGTTTGCTGTTACTCGGAACTTAAATTAAGTTCCCATAACGGGTATACTTAGTAACACAGATTACAGATTACAGAATGTGATTTCCTCAATATAGCAACCTAAATTATGTTCCTTAACAGCAACCAAGATGATCTGGGCTTACTGCAGTAACCTACTTGCCCTTTTCAGCGATGCGGCACATTCAGGCATAGCCTCAGAGATGGACCCGATGCCTCGTGATCATGCATTGTACGCCACATGCACTTGAGCTTCACCGGCAAATGGTTCGACAGTGTCCAAACATGCGGAGGACTAGCTAGAAGCTGAGTCGTTCTTCAGCCTGATCCATTAAACAAATACTACTGCAGTAACGTCTGCTTATTATTTTATCACCTATGTCCACTGCGCAATAATTAGCAAATCGCTGAACAACCCTGCACATGTTTTGGATGAATTCCTGCGTGTCCTTTGCCAGATTCTAAGTAACCCCAAACCACATTTGCCAGTTTTGTCTTGCTAGGCTGGGTACTCCTCTCCAACTGCCACTTGATGCAGCCGCTTGCTCAGCCTCACTTCACAACATGCATGAATCATATGTCATGATTTTGTATGCCACCCGCTGCTTTTGGGGTGGGCTGGTAAGGAAAGGAAGTAGGAACCAGACCGCTGCAAAGCAAGAGGGACGCCTTGGAGTTTTGGATTTAGGGTTTAGGGTTTAGGGTTTAGGGTGGCCCAGCTTTGGAGCTCATGTTTGTGAGGGTCCTTTCTTGCTGGGTAGATAGGCCGGGTTGCTGTTAAAGAACTTAATTTAGATCACCATAACGGGTATATAGTGATTAATATGGTTTCCCAAATACAGAAACTTAGATTAAGTTCCCTAACAGCAACCCAGTCTAGCAAAAGCGCTTGTTAGCCAATCCCCAAATACATGTGTGTGCCTTAGGATTGTACTCGATGTTTGCAAATCCATCCCTTCCGGGTCCCTGACGTAGATCCCCCACCATGCCCCCGATCCAACATACGTATCCTTACGGCTTTAGGGTTTAGGGCTCAGGGTTTGGGGTACACCCCAATATAACCCTCTATAATCCCGATATAGTCCCTAAATCCTAAACCCTCAACCTCCTCGAGGGGTTCCTAAGGAAAGCCCTCTTTTGGAAAGTTCCTGAGCCTAAGCTGAGAAAGCTCACATCTGTTGCAGCCAGCAAGGCAGAAGATGAAGTGTGGAACACAAATCCGGTCAAACCCTTCCTGGGCCGTCCTCCAAAGAAGCTAAGTTACCCTAAGCCCTAAACCCTAAATCCCTAAACCCTAAACTTCTTTTATGGGTGAGGCTTCTTGTGAGGACCCACAAGAAAGGTATGGCTTCTCAAGTCTCACACTTCGCCCAATGCGCACAAGACATGCACCTTTTGGCCTAGACCCTAGGCCCTGAACCCTAAACCATGAAAGCCTAAACCCTTAAACCCTTACCCCTGCCCGTAAGCCCTGAACCCTAAAGCATAAAACCCTAAGCCCTTGAACCCTGAACCCCTAAACCCCTCAACCCCTCAACCCCTGCAGCCGCCGGTCTTGAATTCAGGTCCTGGATGTCAACGCTGGAAGCAATAGCGCTGGCCTCAAATTCAAGCTTGTGGTTTAGGCTTCAGGGTTAAGGGTTCAGGGCTTGGAGTTTAGGGCCTACAGTTTCGGATTTAGGGTTCAGTCTTGAGTGTTTCGAGTTACGTTAAATCACAGCTTCAATTCCATTGTTGATGTTCTTTTCATTTGATTCCCCATTATTCCAAAAACCCTGCTTTGTTGCCCAAAGGGATTCTAGGGTTTAAGGTTTCTTTTGCTGCAGTGGCTGCTCGAAACTACGAGGCCCATTGGTTGGTGTGTACGTGGGGCAACGTTGGGTGCTAGAACCTTTGCAAGCGGGCAATGGCCTTTTTTTTGGAGGGGGTGGGGGGTGAGCGGGGGCGGGGTGGGCGTATAACTACTCAATTGCCTGTATTCTCCCATGTTTTCAGTGCAGGTAGCCATGTGAACCTTTTTGTAGTGCTGGTGTATGAACGGATGATTGCTTGTATGGAGAGTCATGCGCAAAGTTTTCGCAGCACATACTTGTGACTGTCGGTGCACTCCAGGATGTGCATCCCGAAGCATGGACCTGAATGACAGGAAATTCTAGGGTTTAGGGTTTCCCTAAACCCTAAACCCTAATCCTAAACTTACTAGTGCTGAATGAAAGGCAAGTGGAAGGAGTGAAACTAGGGCGTTTTAAGGCATGATTACAGAGATTCACTTCCCCATTCTCCCTCAAGCACTAGCAACTGAAGCTTAAACTGCCCGGTTCTCAGTAGGGAATAAGGGAATAGAATCCCCATAGAATCAATAGTAAGGGTCCAAGGACCCAAATAACAGAGTTGGAGGGCCCAAATACCAGCAATAGTATAGGATTTGGGCCCTAAGAACCAGTAGGTAAACCTCCAAACCATGTCCTCAAAGCGATCCTGATTTCCCATGTCACCCTATGATAGAGAAGGGTTAAGGGATTAGGGTTCAGGGTTTAGGGATTAGGGTTTAGGGTTTAGGGAAGAAATCTTCCACCACTACGGGTCCCCCAAAATACCGTAGCGACATGGATGCAGAACCTTGTATGTAAGGTCTTGCAAGCTTTTTCCATCAGCAGTATGTATACTCAGACTGCTTGGCTCTGGTTCTGTGAGCTTTGGTGTACTCACGAGTCAGCATCTAGGTGTGGGCACTCTGTCTTATGTGTTCCTGGCTCCTGATCAATGAAAATTGAAACCATGACATGCCTCTAGGTAGCTGGCTGATGGTGCTCGTACTTTCCAAAACATTGCGGAACCACGCAAGCGGGAAATGAAATGAGCCTGACAAATTGCCAATCCCTTTCAGCCCTCATGCAGACTTTGGTATCATATCCTAGAACCTAAACCCATTTTAAGTATCCCTTCGGTAACTTCTCCTGGTGCCTTGCCCTGCCCTCTGCTTGAGGTGGAGCAGTTAGATCCGGACCGCGACAGGGATTTGTAGGGATTCAGGGTTTGTGGCATTTGAGGGCTGAGGGTGTACAGGATCCCTGGGCGGCAGAAGCAGGTTTCATGACGATTTTCGTTGCTAGAACAAAAGGGAAGGAGATGGGATGACTTAGAGTGTCTAACTACCGTTTAGGGTTTAGGGCAATAATTGGCTGCTCGGTTCCAAAATACTAGAATTGGAATGACCTTTTGGTACCCAAACCCCTAATATTTGGTCCTGGACGACCCTCAAGAGTCAGGGGACTTAGGAATTCTGGGTCAGGAGTGGGAACGACTGCGGCTACTATACGAAATATAGGTCTAGGTTTTCTAAGTCTAAGCACAATTGCTAAGTCGCTCCGACCCTCCAAGTAAGGTTTCCAGAGATTTTCAGGAATAGATACCAGAACGTGATTTTGGTAGCCCCCAATCCGCCAAACAAGGACGAAATCCTTCTGCAGCTAAATACCAAGGTACCACTGATGTAGCTCAAAGAGCTGGCTTGCGGTTTAGGGTGTAGGGTTTAGGGTTTATGTACAATCTTGTCTTGATCTTTGAGATCCTTGCTTGTTGTAGTTGGACTTGCTACTGCTTGAGATTGGTGAATGTGAGGGACCTGACAGTACTCTTCCTGCCCTCCGCCCTCTTCATGTCTTTCGTTGTCTAGATATGAGGGAAATTGGGGGTATCCTTTTGGCGGTCATTTTGACAAGGATTGTAGTATTTAGGGGGTCTATATTGGGGTCCCCATTTTTACGGAAACTACTATATGTTTCCGCTAGCCGCAGCAAGATGTGGCACAATGCTGCATTCTTAAGCAATGTACCGTACCCATATCTAACCCCTTGCGGGGCCCCAAAAACGTTCAAGCCCTAAACCCTAGAAACGATCTAGCAAGCAAAAGGTGTGCAGCTATGACGCTTGTGCTACTTGCTGGGCAGCTACATTCCCCAACGATATATCTGAATTTTACCCTAAACTCTAAACCCTAAACCTAAATTCCAAGGAGCCATGCCCTAGCAGGCCGCCCAGTCTGATGCTTTCAATGTTGTTTTCCGCTTGTTTGTTGTTTTTTGAATTGTTTATCTGTTATGCATGATTAGGCTTCAATTGTGATGTTCAGAACCCCTTCATCCTAACCCTAAACCCTAAAGTATGATGTTCAGAACCCCTTGATGTTCAGAGGTCTTTCAACCTAACCCTAAACCCTAGATTATGATGTTCAGAACCCCTTTATCGTTCCACTCGTCACTGAGCTCAGACTTCCAAAAGCCTTAGTTCCTTCATTAAACCCGAAACTCTAAACCCTAAATCCCAAACCCTACAAACTCTAATATGAGCCCTGAACCCTTAGGGTTTAGGGTCTAGGGCTACAATATAAAACTCATATATAGTAGTAGTCTCCATTTTCTATTATCCCTATATAGCCCTTACACAGTCCCTATGAGCCCTTGAGCTAAAACTTTTCAGGAGACGATGTCGAACAATTTCCGGCTGTGGCTCACGTCGATGCCAGCAAAGACCTTCCCTGTCCAGGCACAACAAGCTTTCATAGGCATTTGGGTTTTGGGTTTAGGGGGTTTAGGGTTTAGGGTTTATAGTCTAAACTCTTTAAAAGGGAGTATATAGGGGATTATATAGGGGACTACCATAGGGCTTATTAAGGGGGATACTAGGAGTTTAGACAGTGGCTCATTTGGGTTATATAGGGCTTATGTAGGGATAGTACTCCAACAGTGGAGAATCAGATGGAAAAGACATTGGGCAATGACACGTTAAACTTGGGTTTATGTAGGGATTATGTCGCGTACCCCTGGTGGGTAGGGGATTAATGAACGGAATAAAGAATGCAGACGTGTCCTTTAAGATCTAGGGTTGAGGGTCTAGGATCTAGAGTTTAGGGTTGAGCATTCTGAGCTGAGGGCTTCGGAATGGAAAAGCAACTGGGATTTTTTCAGAAACTATAGAGCGTCCTTGATGGCTCATGGTTCTAGGTTCTCGAAGACACCGAGATATCCGTCCCTTGAGGTTTCGAGTACAGTCAACTCTCACATAACATTTGAGGGACAATATTATCAACCCCAAGGGACCTCCAACCATACATCTGAGGAATACCCAGTTTGGGGGGGCCTCATACCCATCACGGACTCCCCCATACCTCCCCAAGGCCTCCCTAAGGTGATCTAAGGTCCCGCCTAGGACTTCCTTTAAGAAAGCATGTCTGCTTTTCTGTTGACAGCTATGAAGATCCGCAGCCAAAATTAACTTTAAAGCCTAGATCCCAAATCCTAGGCCCCCAAGCCCTAATAAAGGGGCTGTGGTGCTTTTATCTCAGGATTAGATCGGAGTTGTTTGGGGGAACTCTCTTTTTCGCAGTGCTCCAGTTGCTGTTCGTATGTCTTCCAGTTCTACTGGTATTGTACAGGAGTTACTCAAGACAGGAATGCCATGCGGGAACTAGGAAGATATGACAGTGATAGCCGACTATGAGGCTCCTCATTTGGGATTATGCAAGGAGATGCATTTTTCATTCACGGCCCTTTGACACCACCTCCTCATGACCCATCAAATCCTGCAAAAACCATTGATGTTGCCCACAATCAGGTCCTAGAAAGAATCATCCAGATAAAGCCTAGACGATAAATCCTAAACCCTCATCCCTAGACCCTGACCTTAAACCCTGAATCCCAAACCCCAAACCTCATAGACCCCTGAACCTTAAACCCTAAATCTTGAAACCTAAGCCCTACCCCCTTAACCCGAGAAGGTGCTTCAAAACCCTAAACCCTAAGCCCCTAAACCCTCAACCCTAAACCCTAAACCCCAGGTGCTACAAAATGGCATCAAGATGACCAATGAGCCTCCTTCTGGCCTCAGGGCAAACCTGTCATCGCCTCAGAGGGATTTAGGGTTTAGGGTGTAGGGTTTAGGGTTTAGGGCTTAGGGTTGGATACCCTGGAGGTCTTTTGATTGGGAGAAGTCCTTAATGGGGCTATATAGGGACTATATAGGGGAGTATTAAAGGGGTTACTAAAGGGGATACTTGGAGTTTAGACTCATTACTGCAATATGAGGGCTTACAGCATTGGGTTTTAGAGTTTACGTAGGGTTTTAGGGTGTAGGGCTCTAGGGCTAAAAATTTGAGATTTCGGATTTAAGGTTTAGGGTTTCGGACTTCAGGTTTAGGGTTTAGGCCTAGTGGTGATTCAGATGGACAAGAGCATCAAAAATGAAACGGAAGCTTGGTTTGCATAGGGTATCATGTAGGGCCTTTCGGCAAAAAATTGCCTGTGTCGTGGTCCCATGTTCTTGTACACTTATACTATAAGGTGCCTCAAATGGACCTCAACTTGGTAACTTTTCAGGGCCATAAACTTTGACTTGGCGGGGCATCTATGATAGACCCCAAACATGGGACTCCCTCGTTTCCCAGCCTTTCTCAAATCGGAGGGCTGATGTGGGGTTCTGTGGAGGATTCTGTAGAGCTTCTTAGTCAGCCTCAGAGGAAGAGTGACATTGTCGCTGACAGTGCTTGACTTGTTGAGAAATGAAGGCTTTTGGCACGAGGAGTACAAACCTATAGAGACCCTGGCATAACTACCATCATCCCTTTCGATCTCTATTAGTGGGTGGTGGGGTCACCTCAGCTATACATCAGGCGGGCTGTGGGATACAACCAGGTCCTCAGGCATTTGCGTGAATGTGGGGGTGGGGGTCTTGCACACGGCAGATACGCGTAAGCATGGCATCACTGTATGACAAAACCCTAATTTCCCGTGTATGGACTATATACTCAGGCCATACAAGAATTCTGCATGAGCAATGGGATGATGGCTTAGGTAAGCAAGCCTCGCCTCATAGTTGGAGGGTTGGAGGGACTTAGCAAGTAGGTTCCAAGTGGTAAGTGAGATCAGTCAACAGATTTAGGGTATATTAGGGTTAAATTGGGATAATGGAAAATATAATGGGAACTACTATAGTATATTGGTGTTATATAGGGGTAATGTTATATAGGAATTACCTCATCCGACAGAGATCTGTCCGGCTCTTGCTTGCGTAGTGGGCTAAGCAGTATATTTGGCGTTGAAATTAAGAAGCTGTTATCCTTTTTGCAGCCCATGTTACAGTACGGCCCCTGATACTCAGGGTACCCAAACACGACCATAAATTTGAAAACCTACCACATAGTCCTCTGCAAAGATGTTTACTTCTGGTTCTGGCAGATAGAATTCTTTTCATATCCTCTCCTCCCTGCTACTACGCCAGGTCTACCTCCTCCTACTATACTACTACTCCTCCTACCACTACATTACCGCTACTCCCTGCAATCCCCCCCCTCTCTGAATCCACATATGAGCCAACTTCTAACCTCCTTAAAGGGGGGTTATATGGGGGGTTATATAGGGGACTAGTATAGAGGTTATTACGGGGAATAACCCTAAACCCACATCTGAGCAAGGCTTCTAAACTCCTTAAAGGGGGGGTTATATGGGGGGTTATATAGGGGACTACTACAGGGGTTATTAAGGGGAATAACCCTAAACCCTAAACCCTAAACCCACATCTGAGCAAGGCTTCGGTCCTATAGCTCCGTCACAGATCGGCTCTTCGAGGAATCGGACAAGCCAGGGGCACGAGCCTTAGAATCTCACAATAGTGCCCTAGGGATCCAAGAAGCCCAATGAAGGTACTATTCACTGTCTTTAGGAGCCAATGTATACTATGGTCCCCCTGAAGTAGATAGAATATGGGATCTTATTATAATATACCCAAAGCCATATTCGATCTACTTAAGGGGGACTATATGTGTATACTTAGGAACCTAGGGGTGGCCTAAATGATATAGATTCTGTTTTGGGTTTATGGGCCTTTGGGAGGCCCTGGCATGGTTTGGGGATGGAGTTTAAGGGTTTAGGGTTTTAGGGTTTCCGGGTTTGGGCTTTGAGGGCTTAGGACTTAGGACTTTGGATTTAGGACGTGGGGCGCAGAGGAAAGTGCATAATATAATGTTTTCAGTCAACAGTGTAAGAGTGGAATTTCTAGAAATTTCATTGCAAACCCGGCTTTGCCCATGTGAACCTGATTTCAGCCCCGCTAGTTCCTCGGAACCTGGACTTTGGTTAGCTGGGAATGAAGGAATGGGAAAGAAAATGGAAACTACTATAATGAGTTACATCGGGATTACTATAAGGATCCATGCCGACATTCCTAGCTAGCCAAAGGTAAGGATAGGTAAGGAACGCCTTCTGCTGCATACATCCTCTTTTCGTTTCCGCTTAGCACAGACTGAAGTTTTTGCGTGGCCATGGGGGCTTGAATCGGGACTTTTCTCAAGTTCGCCGCTCAAAATGACACTGCGACCTCCAGCCCTAACCTTCATGGACGGGAGACATGCTGACATGAGTTACGAAAGGATGTAGTGGCTCCTCGTGGCTCTAGAAGCAGCAACAACAACAGCAGCAGCCTCTCTCCTGAATGTGGAAGGAGCCGCAGGAGTAACGGTATGAGTAGGAAAGAGGAGGAGTAGTCTCAGTAGTGGTAGAGGGACGTTGAGTAGGGCTAGTAAAGACGATAAGTAAGGCTGAGGGCAGGGTTGAATTTAGCAGCTTATGTCGAGTTGAGCCGGCAGTATTGACCGGGAGCAGCAGAAAGAAGTGTTCAGAAGTAATCAGGTACATCCATTGCATCTGCGGACAGTTGTGTGTGTATGCACGCCAGTACGTCATGTTGTGAGATGGTACAGGGCTGGCCCAAGCGCTGATAACAGTCACCAGCAGTACTTCAGGTGTTGCTGTCCTGTGCAGGCTGCATACTCGATTTCTGGAACCTCTTTTCTTGCCTCTTGCACGCTCCGAGACAGTGATACTTGCAGATATTCGACGCCACTGCTCTATCAGTAAGAGTAGCTGTGGGCAGTCAACAGTAACGTAACGACGTGAATAATGGGTGCCTGCATTTTCTCTTTGCAATCTTAAAACTCTAGACTCTAGCCTAAGTATCAGACCTCCACAGACCCGCACATGAATGCAGCAGTGCTTCTGGGTATCCTGAAAGGTGTTCAAGACGCTTCTGTTTGGCTTCTGCTTCTTCCATGCTGTGGTCCAGGACGGGCCAGAACATGAAAGCCAAGCTTTGTGCCCCATAGTTCTTTAGAGAAATCAACTTATTTCTCGGGGTTCCGCTATGATGAGGATTATTTCAGCTACAGTCTAAACTCATAGTATCCCCCTTAATAACCCCTATAGTAGTCCCACATATAATCCCCTATATAATCGCCTTTAAGGAGTTTAGATTATAGCTCATTTGAGGATGCACGCAGCGTCCACAGGGTGACCTTCAAAAGCAGGATGACACAGCTGCATGAGAAACGGAAGAACCCACCGCAGGGTTTGGGGAGTTTGGAGAGTGATTGATAGCTTAGTCATGCTCATGTGAGGTGCTGTTCTACGGGACCTATGAAAGGAGGGACCCCTGGGAACATGTTTCCTGCGCGCAGCACCTTGCATACCGAGTCCGGATCCTGAAGGTTGCTTCGCCGTATCCATCCTAAGCCTGAACTGTGAGCCCTAAATATGTCACCATGTGTTACTGTTTCATGGACCCCCCGGACTGGAACAAACCTAAGACATTCAGAGATGGCATCTGAAAAGCCACATCATGGATCGCCGCGATTGTTTTAATCCTACCCAGAATCCCTCTCAGAGCTTTGTTTACAAACTCCTTGCCATTCAACTACTCCCTGGAGTGTTCCGTTCAAAGTCTAAGCTTGATGATCCATACCCTGAAGCACCACTCTCTTGAGTGTTCGTTTCAAGCTCTCAGCTTTATGATCCATACCCTAAACCCTACTCCTTTAGCCCTGCAGTAGCTGGTCCCAGGACCGCCGGAAGTTTGGACCTATTGGCTGGAACATCCCGTACGGCTTCACCCCTGAGGTCATTGGTTAAAGATTCAGGGTTTAGTAGGGGGTTTAGAGAGGTTTAAGGTTTAAGTTTAGTGTTTACGGTTTAAGGGGTCTAGAGGGTTTAGGGTGTTCAGGGTTTAGGGTTTAAGGGGCTTAGAGTCTGTTGGGGATCTTTACAGTCTTGCACCGGAGTTGGGGAGGAACTGTATGGGGGTCTGTATAAGGTATCATGGTCTTAACATCATGGGGCCAGTACTTAGGAATGCTGAGTTCTCTTGGGCGTAGTGCGAGATTTGATCCAATGTCCTGCTGGATGTGTGGGAGTTTCTCCACATGATCCCTCTACATCATCCCTGATGAGGACCAGCTCCTTTCCCTCACCATCCCACATAATCTGGGGACCCCGGGTTTAGGGTTTAGGGTACCCTAGACCCTATAAACCTTAATCCCTGAACCCTCAACGTTGCAGTCTTGCTTGCATATCATCCTCAACCACAGTTTATAGACTGGTATGTGGCCGGATGCTGTCATCAGTATCACGCCGCTGCATGTTTTTGGGGTGGATATACTAGTTTTTGCCATTCCTCCTTTCAGAAGCCTTGGTTACCCAAGCCCCACTACCATTGGACTCTAATCACCCTTGTTACAAGGCTTGGGGTTACCAACAGCTTCATACTGGTTACCACATGGAGCAATGACTGATACGGCTTAACCCTAAACCCTAAACCTTAAACCGTGAACCTAAATCCTTAACCCTAAACACCCTATTTCTTTGGAGGACTTGGCAGTCTGTCGGCAGCAGCTGATGCTTTTCGTCAACAAGTACAAGGATATCTGCATCAGACGAGGGAAGTGCCAGATATTCTGAATCCCACCGTCGGGTTTCACGTGCCTTTGGGGGATCTATGCTTATAATTTGTACCTACATTGGGCCCCACTGTTCGTGAATACTACCTATATATAGTTAGTGGGCTGTTTGGAGCTTTAGGGTACGGAAATCTACGTGTGGGAGTCGAATGTTGACACCTCCCAATGTTGCCAACTACCCCTAGATGCATAAGTTCAGCGCTTGACGTTTTGAAGCAATAGCAGCTCAAGTTATGAGTGCGCTGAAGGCCTGAGGGAGAAACCAGGAGTTTAGACTAATGTGAACTATCTTTCTGTCGCTCTCTTGGGCACACTGTTGCAAGCTGTCCTCACACGAAGTTGAAAGGGGTCAGGAAGCCTAAGTGTCATGCTGGAATTGGAATTTCAAATTCATTAGTTTCCCAAAATGAGGGGACCCCGATATAGACCCCCATATACTACAATCCTTATTCTGGGGACCCACGAAGAGGTACCCCTAATCGTAGGAAACCCCCATTTGGAATTTCAAATCGCCGTGGCCTATCGTTCCCTTCTCCTGCAGCAGCAGCAGCAGCAGCAGCAGCAGCAATGATGTGGAGCAGTAGCAGATGAAGACAGCGCGGCCTGAGACAGATTACAGATTACAGAATATGGTGGTGATGTTGATGCTTAGCTTACGGTGATGTCAAAAGTATGGATTCTGTGTCATGTGGGTTGTTCTCAAAACATGGGCCCTTTTTGGTCATAGGCTCTATTCCGGCACCTAGTAGTTGGGGGTACAAAATTGGGACCCTAATTTTGGCAACTACCCATGTCGGAGAAAGGGAAATTACTATGTAATTCCAGTTCCCATTTGACGTTCCATGTTCTTTTCCATTTGATTTTCCATTATTGGGGCAACACCCCTAATCCCTAAACCCTATTCGGACAAGTCTCGGAGGATGTGCCGTACAAAGTCCTCAACTTCCTCGGGGCTCAAATCAACTATGGGGGCCGCGTGACCGACGACAAAGACAAGCTGCTGATCTCTACGCATTGCCGGCGAAGATTACCTCCCACACAGTCGTTTGTAGGTGCTTTAGGGTTTGGGGTTTAAAGTCTAGGGTCGTCGGCTGTTGGGCATTCGGGTGAAGGCTTTGTATTGTGTGCCAGAGAAGCTGAAATTGTTGCACGGAAGCAGTGTAAGACCTCCATTTATTGCTCCCCAGTGTTTGTAGCTGTTTCCCATCATCGCAGGCGGCATGTATGTGGCGAAGCCTCTCCGGTGAAACCGTGCATTCCCATCATATGTTACCCTAAGGGTCCAAGGACCCAAATAATAGGGTTTTAGGGCCCAAATACCATGGTATTTCGGCCCTAAAACCCTATTATTTGGGTCCTTGGACCCTTAGGGTTATTTTGGGGGTTAGACGGGTTGCTTGTCTGCACGTGCGCCGGAGAATCCGTCATATCGTCGTCGAAAAAGCTGCTGCTGCGTGATGGAGTTGGTCACCTTAGCACAAATGTCTCGATACATGAACTATAGTCTAAACTCCTTAAAGGGGGGATAAATAGGGGATTATATAGGGGACTACTATAGAGGTTGTTAAGGGGAATACTAGGAGTTTAGACTATAGCTCACATGCTATAACACAGGTGGCACAATTACACTTCATCTTCCATCCTAGCATCTAAGAATCCAAATCAAGACTTAACATCTTCCTTGCATGCAACTTTTCTAGGCTCTCTATGACAATTTCTACCTATGTACGCAGAGCATCTTCACTCAGCTGGAAGAAGGGTGCCTTTGCAAGTTCGCATCCTTGAAGCCCTGAATTAAGACTGCCCCAAAGCAAGATGGAACCCCTGGTTGGGTTCCTAGGGTTCAGGGACCCTAAACCCTAACCCCTAAACCCTAAACCCTTAGAGCTTAAGGATAAAGACTCCGGCATGACAGGATCTTGGCGACCTACATCTGTCCAGAAGCCGTGGATGGAAGAGAAGAGTACAAGTGACCTCTGCAGCAGTGGGACAAGGATTGGTGGATTTCCTAGGACTGGGACTACCTACGGTGGATACTAAAAATCCTGCATGCCCTAAGTACCTTATACCTTGGGAATTGTGGTACTATAGTATATTCAGGTCATGCAGGATTTTTAGTATCAACAGTAGGGTTGTGATCACAGGTCTATGACGGTGGTGATTTCTGTGTATATTCCTAGCAACCGCACTGCTACCACCAAAACATGGCCAGCCAGCCAACAAACGACAGCTTTCCAGGTATTCTGCAAGCGGCCTGTATTATGCACCCTCATCGGAGACTGTGGAGGACATTGCTTACCTTCCCAGACCCCCAAAAGGATCTAAAAATTAGATCTCCTAGAACCATATGGGAAATTATATAAGGATTATATAGGGGTTATAATGGGTCTATATAGGGGATCTAATTTTGAGATCCTCCCAGGGGTCTGGATTGTGCTGAAGTTGCTATGACGGCTCTGAAAAAGCATGCCGCAGGACTTCGTGGAGTACATCCGTGGCTTGCCGTTGGGCCCTCGGCAGACCGGGGGCAAGCCAGGCAGTGTGCTTTTCATGGTCATTAGTAAGTGGGGTTGTGTTGATTCAAGCTAGACCCTAAACCCTAGTTATGAGTAAGTTGTGTTGTGTTGATTCAGGCATTTGGGCTCTCTCTACCCCCCCCGGTACACACTCTTGCATATTCCCATGGTGATGGGAGGGGGCGTTCCATGCCAGCGAAAAGACTTGCCTTCCTCTTCTTGCTGGGTTATACCTGGCGAAACCTATAGACCTAGACAAAACGGAGAGATGGTATGATAATGTTAGGTACAAACCCCGATTTACGAGGTACATTGGTTACTGTAGGTATCTCGGGACTTTAGGAGGGACCCCTAATAGGGACCCTTAATCCCATTACCATACATTTATATAACCCTTGTATAGTCATTATATAACCCCTATATTTCTAGGTAGTCCCCATATTTGCCCCCATAAGCTACAGGGGTCCCTATTAGGGGTCCCTCCAAATGTCCTTAGACCTAAGGGTCCAAGTACGTAAAAATCATATACTTACCCAAAACCATTACTATACTTCCTACTACCCAAATCCCAAGTACCTAGTTATTGGGTACATGGACCCTCTGGGAAAATTGGAGAGTGTTGCTGAAAGGTCCTGTTTCTGTGGGTTCCTTTTATCCGTGGAGGCTTCCAAATATTCAGACAAATATCTTAAAAGCTAATATCAAAAAGAAAAAGACACTTACAGGCCCTGAGGGTCCAAGGACCCAAATAATAGGGTTTTAGGGCCCGAAAACTACAATATTAATGGTATTTGGGTTCTAAAACCCTTGACTAGGTCCTTGGACCCTTATATAGTCCCCATGTATCCCCTATATATCCCCCTATAACACCTTCAAAGGGACCCTATTCTTTGGGTCGTTGGACCCTTAGGGAAAGAGTAGGGAAACATAGAAGACCGTAAGCAAGCCTCCCAGAGCAAGCAGAAGCCGTACAATTGAAGGACGCTCGTGTTGAGTTTAAGGTTTAGAGTTTAGGGTTTAGGGTTTTGAGTTCAAAGCTTAGGTTCTGGAGTTTAGGGCTTAGGGTTCAGGGTTTAAGGTTATTGTATTGGAAGTCGTAAGTCTACTTGCTAACTGCCTATGAGATCCATGTATACGCAAAGAGCCTGACACACGAGATCTGCAACAGGCGAGACGCAACGAATCTCCCGAACTCCTGCAGTCCTAGGGAGCTTCCAGAAACAGGGTTTCCCCTTTATACCCGCAACATGACCTCCCCAAGAACTCTAAAGGTCCAAGGACTGAAACAATACGGTTTTAGAGCCAGGGGTATTTGGGACCTAAAGCCCTAGTTCTTGGGTCCTTGGACCCTTAGGGTATGAGACCTCCCCAGGAAGGGGCCCCTAGTTTTCGGAAGCCCGCGTATGCAGCCCTAAAGCGCAAGTGCAAGCAGAAAGCCCCGTCGAGCGCAGCTAACTGCTTGACACTTTGTCTTGCGCAGCATGCGCATGCAGCTTTGTGGTATTTTGTGGGGTCCGTTGCCTGTAGGTCTTGATTTTGGTATATGAAGATTGTGTAGTTTAGCGAATATACAATGATTTCAGGACTATAACAAGAGAATCTGGGCTAGCCCCAAACCTACAAAACAGAGTTTAGGCGACCGAATGGACTCCGGCGTTTAAGCAGTTAAGCACATTCTGGGTATTGCAATCTGAGGGGACACGTGCGAAACTGTGGCGAAACGTGTGTCAGCCCGAAAATTGCCATGCGAAGGGCCTGAAGGCCATATGAGCCCTGGACTAAGAGTCCAACCATTATGTGCCTGAATCGGTCCCCCCTAAAACCCTATATTCTCACATTTATCCCGTACAGGTCTCCCCCAGACTGACTTTGGTCCGTAGCTCATGTACAAGCAACCTCTTGCAGGAACTCCCCTAAACGTCCAAGGACCCGAATATTAAGGCTTTAGATCCCAAATACCATTCAGGTCAAGGCCCTGAAGCCCCATTATTTGAGTCCCTGGACCCTAAAACCTGAACCCTAAACCCTCCCTTGGGGATCCACATAAACCCTACCAAGATACGCAGAGTAGCCTGATATACCTTAGGAGGACCCCTCACCCTATGATAGTGGTATAATAGGACTATGATAGGACCCTTTTGTAGAATGCTTATTATCCCTAATAGTCACTACTACAGTGTGGGAGGGGGGGGGGAGGTAAATCTAAAATATACCCCTTAAACAAGGTAAATATAGTGAAGCCCTAAACCCTAAACCCTAAACCCCTAAACCCTAAACCCTAAACCCTATGTATCAGGCCCGGGCCTCCTTTTAACGGCAGTGTGCTTACCTTAGGCACCCCGAAGCCCTAAACCCTAAACCCATCAGCCACCTGAATTTCTAAAACAGTTTAGGGTTTAGGGGAGTGGTGATGGTATCTACATGAAGAGACAGCTTTGCCACAATAAACCCCTTCTTCATTCAAAGCTGCATGCCGTGGTCACTTGAAGGAGGTTCATCAAGTGTCCTCTATGCGGCTGCAAGCGTATCTCGGCCAAGCCTTCATCTGTCCATATGCGTTGCGTAATGAAGCGTTTTGGGTCTAGGGGTCTGTAAGGTTCCAGGATTTAGGTTTGGGGCTTTAGGCATTTGATTTATGTTCTCGCATAGACCCCCAGGTACTCAGTGAACCGATTCCGGACTTGTCTTTGTCAGTGATATGGCCACTTGCTCCGGCACTGTAAGGCTTAACTGTATGCTACATCGGTACCTATAGACCAGTCGGGGTAACTACATAAAAGGCTCCGGGAGCAGTAGCACCCTAAACCCTAAACCCTTACCCCATAGCCAGATCGAAAACGCTACACCCTAAGAAGTCTAACCCTAAGGCTCTAAGGACTCGTAATATCAGGCTTTTGGGCCCAAAGCCCCTTCTATACCAGGCTTTCGGGCTATTTTGAGCCTTAAGGTAAGGAACATGAGGTCTGCATTTCTACAGGGATTCAACTTGGAGGTTTTTCTGTGACATAGCAATCCCTAAGGGTCCAAGTACCCAATAATCATATACTTACCCAAAAAACTGTACTAAAACTCCTATTACTCAAATCCCAAGTACCTAATTATTGGATACATGGACCCTCTGGGAATTACTTACTGTACACATAAGTCTATACTTATAAGTTTAGGGGTTTGGGTTCACTTAAAAAAGGGGCACAGTCCTATAGAACTGACTGGACTGGGCTAGCCCGTATAGAACCATATAGCTGAATTTGGGTAGAGATAGAAGTTTCGTTAGAAATGGTGACTGAATCCCATGAACCCCGAAGAATCTTCATCAAAGTTGTTAGGAGTTAGCGCCCAAGACTGAGAAATTCACAGGGCCCTCAAAATGGGAGCATCAACGAACACCTTAAGGGCTAACTCCAGAACCGAGTGGAGGCAGCTATAGGGTAGGGTCTTGGAACAAACACTACAACTAATTGGTTCTCAAAACTTGTGCACCTGGGCTTCGGGGGCGCAATTCGTAGCCACCTTCCGAATTCACGAAAGTCCGAGCAAGTTCAAATCCCGAACGACAAACACTTACATGGAACGTGCATTTGGGGCTTGTCTGGGGGCCTGCAAGTCCATCCGTGACCATTTGTGAGGGGATCGTGGGGGATCCATAGTGATGAGAGATGCACAGGGACTGTTTTGGAGCTATAGTCTGAAAGTATCCCTCTTAATAACCCGCTTGATACTCCCCTATAGAAGCCCCTTTAAGGAATTTGGACTATAACTCATGTGATCTTTAAGGTAATGTCTCGAGGTGCTAACCCCTGTGTCTGTGGTGTAATTAACCTTGAGAATAGTTACTCCAGTCTTATCTACGTGGCAGTTAGGACCCCTACTAAGGGTTAACTTTTTGGTGCCAAGGGGTTATATGATGGTACTACTCTGGGGCTGTTTTTTTTTTGGGGGGGGGGCGGGCGGCTTCTCATTAGGGCAACTGCATGAGATTTTGAACTAGGCGCGTGTGTTGCGCTGCATCGGCACTATGGTCTTAACTCCTAGTATCCCCCTTAAGACCACGTATAATACTCCCCTATACACTCCCCTGTATCGCCCCTCTCTAAGGAGTTTCGACTATAGCTCACGTGGTGTGCCCGTATGACACGGGCTTGCTCTATTTGGCCGAGATATCCGTGCGTGATCTAAGCCGTCTTGAAGTTGCACTTGCTCAGGCTCTTACAAACCCTAAACCCTAAACTTGAAGAAAAGAAGGCACCCAACCCGTAAGCACTAAACCCTGGACTTCGGCAGCTCATCTGGAAGCCTAGACTGCTAGGGTTAATTCAACAATTTTGGCAGCTTCAGGGGCTTTAGGGTTTAGGGGTTTAGGGTTTATGAGGATAAGATACATTTAGCACTAACTCAACCTGACACTCCTGAAGTATTAGCACCTGTAGCTCATGTATCGGTTATACAGGGGATTGTATAGGGGAGTATTATAGGGGTTAAAAAGGGGGGATATCAGGAGTTAAGACTATGGCCCGCATGAGTAGTGTTTTTTTGGTGGTTGAACCTAGTAAGATAATATTCCCTACATAAAATACTATACCCAAAAAAGAGGATATAATCTTACTCTATATTGGGCACCATAGTATCCCCAAATAAATTACTACTCACATGGAACTTAGGGTGGTGCAGGATTTCTTCTATCCACGCGCATGAGATCAGAATCCTGAACTCGAATCTTGATTTCGAAGTGCAGTGTCCAAATTCTGCGGTGAATCCGAAGGCGTTATACCGGGCTTGGGCTTTATAAGGCTTAGCATTTAGGGGTTAGGGTTTGGAACTAAGCCCTAAACCCTAAACCCTAGTACCCTAGTTTAGGAGCTCCCCAAAAAAACAGATGTCCCATGTTCAGAGCCCCTTTATTCAACAACTGCTATCTTGTGGTATATGAGAGGCAACCGGCTCAGTATTCAGAAGTACCTGTGAAGAATAGCGGTCGATTTTGGGCAGTGCTACATGAGCCATAGTCTAAACTCCCAGGTTCCACCTTGCTATGCCCTGTAGTAGTCACCTATATACTCCCCAACATAAACCCCCTTTCAGGACTTTCGAATTTAGCTCACATGGTACCATTGGCTGCGATTTCGATTCTCAAGGTTGCGACTTGAACTTATGGGATGCGAAATGACTCTCTAAACCGTCAACCCTAAACTCTATGGTCTCCCTTAAGTAGGTAGAACATGGCTTTGGGTATATTATGATAAGATCCCCATATACCCATATTCTATCTACTTAAGGGGGGGGACTGTACACAGACAAATTTAGCCTGAGCCAGCGCTGTCCTACCCGGTGGAAAGCGTTCCCACTCGGAGACGGACCAAGTTGTGGACGCGAAAGGGTCCATTTGGGTGCTTCAGGTTGCTGATTAGGGAACTTGGGAGATATGAAGATCATAGAAACAAGGGCCAGGAAACTTAGCAAACCCTAAACCCTAAACCCTAGCCCTAAACCCTAAACCCGGGGATAACTGGGAGTACTGTATCGCTTCTGGGGTTTAAAGATATACCTACTCAGTCCCGTTGACCCTATACCCTACTCCCTAGAGAAACCCTCAGCAAAAATGGGAACCTTGAAAAAGTTGCAGCTTCATTTGCACAAGCTCCGTTTCCTTTTTTCTTTCCTTACCTGATTCCCCCTGACTCTCCGAGTAACAGGTCAGCAAACAGCTTACCTCTGGTTAGCAAGGAATGAAGGAATGGATCCTCACAAACACCCGCAAAAATAGTAGCTTCCATCTTCTATCCCATACCCCAGACCCTGAACCCAAATAACAGTTGTCATCTCATGTCTTCCTCCCCCCTAAGTAGAGCCAAGACAGAGTCACGCGCTAGGCTTACTTAGGGTCGAGAATCTAGGGCTCAGGGGCTCAAAACTTCACGTTTTGGATTTACTATATTGGGGAAACCCTATTATTTACTATATATACCCATTATGGTAACCCTAAACCCTAAGCCCTAAATACCCTATATACCCATTATTTACTATATATTCCCATTATGGTAACTTAATTTAAGTCCCTTGAGGACCCTGCATCCCAAACCCTCATTCAGGGCTTCGGGTTCAAAGGGAGATTTTGTATGTAGGATCACTATCCACCACGACCCCTTAATGAGCCCCATGAGCGCGCTTGAACTGGTGCTCATAACATACAAGCCAAACCCAGAATGTAGGTTTATAGGGTTTAAGATTTAGGTTCTGATTTAAGATAAAGGTCCAATGCAACAGGATGCGGGTTGAGGTTTGACTCACAACTACATCTTCCAGCTGCCTGCAACAGTAGCATACTTATGATCGTCTATATTACTACGAGTAGCATTGCTAGTATGTTTTGACATGTATCGTGTTGTTTGTGTACGTATGTATGTATGTATGTATGTACGTATGTATGTATGTATGTATGTATGCCTGCATGCCTGTATGCATGCATGCCTGCATGCCTGTATGCATGTATGCATGTATGCCTGCATGCCTGCATGCATGCCTGCATGCCTGTATGCATGTATGTATGTATGTATGTATGTATGTATGTATGCATGCATGCATGTATGTATGTATGTCTGCATGTGTATATGTATATATGTCCCCAAATTGGGGGGGTATCGTTGACTACCCAGGATAGGACTTCAGGCGCGTTGTCTTTCTGGACCCTCTCCGCCACGTTGCATGAACATGCCATGAACATGCAAACCGAATCGATCAAAGTACCGGAATCTCACAGCAAACACCTGGTGAACTACCTATTCTCGCTCATGTTCTGTAGTCCCCAGTAGTCCCCTAAACCCTAAACCCTCAATCCTAAGCCCAGAGGTTCCAAGGGCTCCTCGGCTAAGAGTCATGTTCTCTGAATTTCTTGTGTGCAGGCCGGATACTTTGAAACACTGGAAAAACATGGAAGGGCATCACATCATGGAAGCGGGCGCTGTGCCTGTGTGTCGGGTTTGGTAACTTACGGCTTAGGGTCTCTCAGAAGAGGCTTGATGTGCGAGTCTTTTTGTTCTAAACAGGTTAGCTTTCCCAACACTTACGCCCTTCTCTACGCGTCTGAGGCTGTAATCCATAATATCAACGCTGGCCGTTACCCCAAACAGAATCATAGAACCATGATACTGCTGTCGCCTAAACCCTAGACCCTTCTGGTCCACTCGCACAACTTTGAGGTAGGGGCCTATAAATGATTTCTAATATCATTTTGCAGTTGAAGGTTTAAGGTTTCGGGTCTATTGGAGGTACACCATACTATAGCCATACAGAGAATCTCGCACCATAATATTGGCAGTTGCTTACTGTAGGCCCCTTTCGTACCCAAACTTCGCACGATTCACAGATTAGGCCCATTTTGCAGTTTGGGTTGGGGTAATAGCCCTGCGTGTCTTGAATACCACGACCTACGACCCTACAACGTAAACTCCTACCTGGGCCCCAAAAGTAAGTAAAATGCTAGCCCCAAGGCCCTAAAAGTAGCCCAAGAGGCCATAAATCTACATACTTTTGGGGTTCTTATAGTAGTGCCCATATAACCCCTTATAGTAGTTTCCATTTTCTTTTCCAATGTTTTACATACCTTCGGGGTTCAGGTAGACCTGTAAGTTGGCAAGGCTCTTTGCATGGAGATTGGGCTGGAAGCGAAGCGTCATGAGGCTTACCCAAAGGGTCCAAGTACCCAATAATTAGATACTGGGTTTAATGTAACAGCAACTAAAACTAAAATATGGGTTTTGGGTAAGTGTATGATTATTAGGTACTTGGACCCTCAGGGTTACTTCACTTGCCCTAAAGGTTTAGGGTTTCCCATTCGGCTGGGTGCTTTGAGATCAAGGTGTGTTGTGGCTATGAGTCGGATGAGGGACAGGGTGGGCCCCGAGACCTGTAACTCTGAACTCTCAGCTCTTGACCCCGAAGCCCTAAACCCTAAACCGCATAAGTTGGGACCCAGAACCCTAAACAGTAAACCCTAAACTCAAAACCCTAACCCCACAACCCCGAACCTTTGACCCCAGGCCCAATCCTAAATCCCAAAAGAATAGACAACAAAGGCATTGAACAACAACAACAACAACAACAACAACAACGCTTGGGAGATTAATGGGGATGCAAGGTTTTGTATATCAAAGGGGAGGGTGATTCAAGGGAGTAGATACCTGGCAATCCCCAACATTCCCTAATCCTGGCAATCCCCAACATTCCCTAATCCTGCTCTTGTGATCCCCACTGCTCCCTAAGATTCTCCAGTACCTAAACCCTCAACCCTACACCAGCTAACCCATTTGGACCCACCCCCTTTTTCAGGACCTGGGAACTAAACCTCTGAAACTGGGGGGTTCAGGGTTTACTGTTTCGTTGGGATGCAGCAAGCTACCCTGGGTACCCAGACCCCCAAAAGGATCTAAAAAATAGATCCCCTAGAACCATAGGGGAAATTACATAAGGATTATATAGGGGTTATAATGGGCCTATATAGGGGATCTCATTTTTGTATCCTCCCAGGGGTCTGGGTAGGGCTCAGGCTCACAGAAGGCTCAAGCTTCCAGGCCTGGGGCTAAGGGACTCAGGGTGTAGGATTTAAGTTTTTTAGGGATAAAAGATTAGTGCTCAGGGTTTAGGGATTAGGGTTTAGGGTTCAGGGCTTATGTTTCAACTGAATATCCCTTAATATTACCCCAACATCCTGACTAAGCCGAATCAATACTCTAGAATAAGACTATACGACTGGCAGCAGCAGCAGCAGCACCAACCCTGAACCCTAAACCCTAAACCCTAAATCCAATAACAAGCCACGCAAGGAGGACGACTGGAGGTGGCCTAGATTCGAGCTGTATAGAAACGCTGCGAGTAGGTGAAGCGTAGCAAGTAAACCTTCATCTCTCACTTTCTAGAGACAGCATGAATTCTATCAATTTGCTCTTGTATTTGGTAGTTTCCCAAAATTAGGGGTACCTTTTTGGGGGTCCCCATAATAAGGAGTATAGTATTTTGGGGTCTATATTGGGGTCCCCTTATTTCGGGAAACTTCCATTTAAGCCTCTCAACGCTCGCCCTTTGGCCTATAGGACCCCCACATAGCCCCTTTACCCCAGGTGAAAGGGTTCCTGGCCCTAGAAACCCTAAACCCTAAGCCCTAGACCCAAACTCTTGAAACCCTAAGCCCCTAAACCCTAAACCCTAAACCACCCTTAACCCTTGCTGCGCCTCAACAAGTACAGAAGACTACTCTCTGGAGTCGTTGCGATCCTTCTTCTCCTTTTTCTCCTTCTTCTCTTTCCTTAGCTTAGGACTTACTCTAAACTGTAGGTTATTGGAGCCACAGGTAAACCCTAAACCCTATAGGGTTTAGGGTTTTGGGTTTAGGGTTTTAGGGGTTACAATACTCCCACCCAAGAGTTCCCTCAACAGATCTGGGGTCCTGGTAGGTCTTGTCCCTAAGGGTGCAAGGACCCAAATAATAGGGTTTTAGGGCCCAAATAATAGGGCCCCTTTAAAGGGGTTCTAGGGGGATTCTAGGGATATAGGGGGACTATTATGAGGGTCCAAGGACCCAAATAGTAGGGTTTTAGGGCCCAAATACCATTCACATTCTGGTAGTTGGTCCCTAAAACGCCATTATTTGAGTCCTTGGACACTTAGGGTGTTAAGACTATAATCCTTACGAGCTCCTTACGGCCTGGGGAGGGGGGAGGGGCTACCTCTTGGGAGGATGGTGTCACAATCCCTTCCGTTATTCGCACCCTACGGCCCGATGAGGGTTTATGTAGGGCTTCTGAAAAATCTTGATTCAGTTCTTGTGGGTGGCTGGGGACACTGATGAGATACGGGTCTTACCCTTTGCAGTATGTCAGGTCTTGTCGGGGTGGTTGAACCAAATACATTTGTGTTCTTCTCAGATTTTGTGCCCAAAAGGAAAACAAGATCTTACTCTGTATTGTCCCCTACCGTAGAAAATCGAATTCTACTCACATGAGATTTTATAGGATCCTGAAGGGGGGAGGGTACAAGGCTGCATTGGGGAACCTTAGGGAAGTTTAGGGAGTATAAGGGACTAATGGTGATCACTAGGTTACCTGCCTCCCTTGGACCACCCCTCCTGAAGGTTATCCTAAGGATTTGAAGGATTGGCAAACAGTGTTTGGCCTTCTCTAAGTTGCTCTTCGCAGGTTGTACAGCCCTTCCACGCCTCTTTCCAAGCCGGAGATTGGCTTTAAGCCTGGGCTTTAAGCCCGTTTCCCAAAAAAAGGCACACCAAAGAGTTCACAATTATCTAGCTATGTATTCTTTCTTTTCTATCTTGAGCCCAAAGTAATTATATGGACCCCCTTCCGGCCGAAAGTGTACGGAGCCCCCTATTTGAAAGAGCAGGAGCTTTCATAGGACACTAAACCCTGAACCCTAAACAAGGCCTATACTTGGAGGGTCATGGGGACTTGGAGGGTCATGGGGACTTAGTAAGTAGGTTAATAACCCCTATAACCCATATAGTAAGCCCAATTATCCCCATTATTAACCCACTTACTAAGTCCCCCTGACCCCTCAAGTAAAACCCCATTCTTGGACCCTTAGGGACAGACAGTCTGCTCGTGGTTTGTTTTGTCACGCGCCACTCCTGCTCTGACAGCTCTGTCAGGAAGCGTAAGAAGAGCGCAAGCAGTTGCACCCTAAACCAACCCAAAGGGTCTGTAGGTATATGGTATATACTTAGGGCCCAAAGGGGTTCCCATATACCTACTTTAAGGGCTAAGTATATACCATATAGCTACATGGACCCTTTGGGCAATAAATCACCTGCCTGGGAGTGTCCGTGATATGTGAGGTTCCGAGCTCGATTCTGCTTCGGCATGTTGGAAAAGAGTTTAGAGATTTTGGGGTTTAGGGGTGCAGGGTGCAGGGCTTAGGGGTTTAGGGTTTAAGGGTGGAGGGTGTCGCGTTTGAGGGGTTTAGGTGTGCAGGGTGTAGAGTTTACAGTGTAGGGGTGCAGGGTTTAGGTTGTTTTTAAGATTTAGGGTGCGCCTCGCAGCGGCCGAATGAGAAAGTGGACGAAATGAGCACAAGGAGCCCGAAAAACCCGGGAGCAGAGTGGCTTGTAGGGGTTCTAGGTTGGATACTGCCCCCCCCAGTAACAGTCTATCGTAGGGGTCCTGTGTTATAAATATTATCCAACTGTTACTGAGGGGGGGCAGTACCCAAGTTCTAGGTTAGTGTTCAGGGTATAGGGGTTGAAGGGTGAAGGCTTAGGGATTTGTAGGACAAACTTGCTTGGACCAGGGTAGATATAGGCTGTGATCCCAATGGTCCCTACACCTTCACCCTGAGGGTCCAAGGACCCAAATAATAGGGTTCCTTTAAAGGGTTATAGCGGGATCTATAGGAATATCTGGGGGCTTTTAAGGGTCCAAGGACCCAAATAATAGGGTTCTAGGTCCCAAGTACCATTCATATTGTAGTTCTTGGGCCCTAAAACCCTATTATTTGGGTCCTTGGACCCTCAGAGTAAGTTCTGAACCCCAATCCCGAAATACCAGCCCCATCCAAAACACAGAGAAGTTTGGTGTAGAACGTGCCCAGGGTCTTTTCCTTCTTCTCCTTCTTTTCTGCCTTCTCCTGGCAGTGCATGCATAGTCTCTGCTTCTTATATGATTACCCCGCAAAGGGCTTGTGTAAAAAGAGGGGCGCTTATTATTTGTAGCGCGAGCATCGCAGTCCTGGCTGTAGTAGGTTGTCAACAGGTGTCATATCAGAGGCTATATTAGAATGCAGATCCAGAAACGGATCATAACGTTGACCACCTACCAAAAACGCACCCTAAGACCCAATCCGCCGTCAGTGACAAGGTGACTTTAGTTACCCCACCCGCTAAAATTAAATATAAAAATCGGACCCTCTAATAGTCATATGACAGCGAAAGGGTCCTTGTACTCGTGGCTGGTGTATCTCAAACCACCTCATTATTCAGTTGATTTCACCCACAGGAACCAAAATCCCAAACCCTACGCCCTAGGGGTCCAAGTTCACGGTCGAGACAAGTAAACCGTTCTAAAACCCCTGAAGCAATGAGGCTCTCTATGTGGAGTTTGAGGGGTGTTGGGGGGCTTCCGAATCATGGAAGGGATCCTAAGACCATTAGGGGTATATGGTAGCTGCCCAAAACAAGCCGTCACATGTCCTTGCGGAAGCCCGAGGCTAGGTTTAGGGGTTTAGGGCTTAAGGTTTGGGGTGTAGGGCTTGGGGGTTTAGGCTTTAGGATTTGAACAACAAAAACACCAAACTGGCAGAGTCTAGAGTTGAGATAACGGAATCTGCATAGGGTTCCGCGGTTGGGTACGCCAAAAACCCTGATCCCTACAACTCTACACTGCGTAACATGCTAGAAGCCAAAAATCACCAAGTGTAACCCAAAGAAATACGTACATAGGAGATATGACCTTTCCCAAGCCATATTACTACTTCCTTATATGGACACTCAACTTTTTACCATATAGACCCTAAACCCTACTTTAGACCACTTAGGACCCTTTGGGTAAGGCACTCACGCCCCTGCAGGTGTTCAAGTATAAGCCGTCTCTGTCTGAGACAGTGGACCAAGACCACGCAACGTAATTCCTGAACCCTTTGACATCCTAAAACCCTAAACCCTGAAACCCTAAACCCTATAGTCCCCTTAAGTAGATAGAATATGTCTTCGGGTCTATAAAAAAAAGATTCCCAAATACCCCATCTTCCATCTACTTCAGGGGGACTATAAACTCTACCCCAACCTGGAACCCTAAACCCTAAACCCTAAACCTTAAACCCTAAACCCAAAACCTCTACCCCAAACTGGAATGCGTGTGCGCGAGTCCTAGTCCCGCACCCTGAACCACAAACTTTAAACTTGCTGGGGATTAGTAGAGAATTCCCTTGTTCCTTGGAAAAACACTAGTAAGTGTTTAGGGTTTAGGGTTTAGGGTTTAGTAAGTGAGCGCTCAGTCCTCAATCGCGAGCCCTCCCGAAACCCTAAAAGCGAGCACACCTCAGCGGCAATCCCGTCCCCTTCGCCTCCTGTCAGAAGGGCGGGGTTTGAGCGGTATCAGTTAGAAGGACCCCCTAAATTGTGGTATAACAGGAATAATGCAAGAGGACCCTAATACAATCCTTGTTATCCCCTTGTCATGATTACAGGGTTGGGAGGGGGGTCCTCCTAAGGTATTAGGATTCAGGATTTAGGTGTCATGGTTTACGGCTCCACGGTCTCAGGTTTAGGGGCGTGGCTTTTCAAATTGAGTTTTAAGGTCTAGGGCTTAAGATTCAGGATCCAGGGTGGTTTAGGGTTTAGGGGGTTAGGCTGCGGACTTAGGATTATGGCAAGTGCACTTACTCATGGTTAAGGACTGGGTTTCAAGGTGAAATCCTAAATCCTAAACCATAAACCCGCAGGGCTCAGCGGGCGGAACTAAAGACCTAAGTAGGACTCGGAAGTTCGAGGTGATGGTCTGCCTCTCATGAGAGTTACATTTAAATCTGTTGAAGGAGGGTTAGGGCTTATAGGGATACAGAGGGGTATCAGGAACAGAGCAGCATGTACAAGTAAGGTTCGGAGTGTTACTTGGAGGTTCAGTTCATTCAGTAATTGCTTCCAACCAATTGGCGTGTATACCTATTTACAATTTACAAGGGGGATAAGTAGTAGCCTTATAAGCGCAATGCTCAAAGTAGACTTTGGGATGTGGCGCGCTCAGCCAACAAATGTTGCTATTTACACAACCACTTGCCTCAACATTGTCGGAAGCTCCCTAGACCCTAAACAACCCCAAGCCCTAGTGTTCAACCTTACCCTAAACCCTAAAGCATCAGGGAGAAGGGTTTCAGGATTTTGGTTTTATCAAATTGAGGAATCTCGCATCAGAAGCGTTGGTTTGGGTGGTTGAACCGGTTTAGGGTTTAGGGCTTACCAAGTAAGAACATATTCTACATATAAATACGATACCCAGAAGAAGGATATAATCTTACTCCAAATGGGGGCTATAGTACCCCCATATGAAACACTACTTGCATGGTTCAGGGTTCAGGGGATTAGGGCTTCGCGCGGCTTGGGACTTACGTGGCGTGCGATCGACAGCCATTAAAAAAACAACGGATGGAAAATCAGATGGACATAAATAGAAAATGAAACGGGTGCGACTATTTGGGGCTCAGGGTTTAGGGATATACTGCTCTATAACTAATGGTCATGGGGCGCTAAATCCTAGACCTAAACCCTTCTGCACCTTGAACCGTACCTACAGCCTCCAAATAACCCACTTTAGGTACTTGTTGTGGCTTCAGGGCCCAATGTAGATACAGCGTAAGTTATAGACATTGAGCCCCAGGGTTATGAGTTCTGTTCGTGCCCTGAACCCTAAATCCTAAAATCTCAACCTGAAGTCCTAAAACCTAAGCCCTGCTGTGACTACATTACTGCTCCAGTTCGTGACCCTAAATAACCCTATATTATCACTATATAACCCGACATAATATAGTAGTGTCCCTTTTCTTTTCCACCATCCCATATAACCCTAAGGGTCCAAATACCAAAGAATCATATACTTCCCCAAAACCTGTACTAAAATTACTATTACCCAACTCCCAAGTACCTAAATATTGGGTACTTGGACCTTAGGGTAACCCCTATGAAGCCAGTACTGCTCCAGTTCGGGCCCTGCCTCCCTCTTTCTTGCGCGGCCGTCTATGTTTTCTAACGTCCTGGCCACGGATTAGGGTCTAAGAGTTTAAGCTTTTTGGGGATTAGGGCCCCTAAGTCCTAGAATAATAAGCAACTGAATCATATGACTTAAACAGGGATAAGTGAAAACCATTCCCTAAACCCTAAACCCTAAACCGGGGTTTAGGGTTGGGGTTGAAGGCTCTATGGCAGCTGCCGGCCATCAAAATACTACCCTACGGGTCCAAGGACCCAAATACTAGGGCTTTAGGGCCCAAATAATAGGGCCCCTTTAAAGGGGTTCTAGGGGGATTCTAGGGATAGAGGGGGACTATTATGAGGGTCCAAGGACCAAAAATAATAGGGCTTTAGGGCCCAAATATCATTCATATTATGGTACTTGGGCCCTAAAACCACATTATATGAGTCATTGGACCCTTAGCGCTACTTATAGCATTGCACTTTCTATATTACGCTTCCTGGTGTATTCCATGAAGGGCTTGTTCCTCAGCGAGCGTGCCCCTCACTTTGACACAAACGGCTCCCTAAACCCTAAACCCTGAGCACTGAACGCTAGACCCTAAATAGTTGTTTCCATTTTCTTTTCCATTATCCAAAATTACCCAATATAACTAGTTTCCATGTTCTTTTCCATTATCCAATATTACCCATTACCCAAGATTAACCCTAGAACCTACATAGTAGTTTCCATTTTCTTTTCCATCATCCAATATTACCCAATATTAACCTTAGAACTTACATAGTTTAGTTGCCATTTTCTTTTCCTTTATCCAATATTACCCATTACCCAAGATTAACCCTAGAACCTACATAGTAGTTTCCATTTTCTTTTCCATTATCCAATATTACCCATTACCCCATATTGACCCTAGAACCTACATGGTAGTTTCCATTTTCTTTTCCATTATCCAAACTTACCCAATATTAACCCTATTCCCAAAATGGGGGAAATTTTTATAGGGCCCCGTATTATAATAGGAACCTAAATATAGGACCCCGTATTGACAGTAATTTAGGACAATCCCCATTTGCTGGCCCTGGGATGCTCCGTAGCCGTCGTCGAAGCAAAACCCACGGCACAGGGCACAGGCCTCTGCACGCTCTGCGTGTGTGGCGGCGGCTTGCTGCTCGGTCCCTGCTCTGCCCCCCTAAACCCTAAACCCTAAACCCTGAACCCTAAACCCTAAGCCCTAAACCCTAAACCCGGAACCCTAAACCCTAAACCCTAACCCACACCCAGTGTCTCTTCACCAGGAGACCCTCTGCGGATTCAGGTCCTTGCTTTCAGGGCCGCGGTGAGTTTCGACCTGCAGTGCAGGAAAGGTTTAGGGTTTAGGGTTGAGTTTTTAGGGTTTAGGGTTTAGTTTTTAGGGTTTAGGGTTTATTTTTCAGGGTTTAGGGTTTAGGTTTTAGTTTTTAGGGTTTAGGGTTTTGTGTTTAGGGTTTAGGGTTGAGTTTTTAGGGTTTAGGGTTTAGTTTTAGGGTTTAGGGTTTAGGGCCCTATAGTAGTCCCGTGTATAACCCTCCTTTAAGGAGTTTCGACTCTAGCTTACATAGTCCATAGAGTATGTAGTGGTTCAGGGTTTATAGGCCCCCTTAAGTAGATAGAATATGGGGTATATGGGGATCTTATTGTAATATACCCAAAGCCATATTCTATCTACTTAAGGAGGACTATAGGTGCAACAGTGGGGTGTTGTCTGGCAAAAAACCCCAAGCCCTGTTCAGTTAAGACTCACCAGGCTAGGAATCAGGAGGTGGCGTTGGGGATGCAAGATGCAACCCTAAGGGTCCAAATACCCAATAATCATATACTTCCCCAAAACCTGTACTAAAATTACTATTACCCAACTCCCAAGTACCTAAATATTGGGTACTTGGACCCTTTAGGGCAAGGTGATTGTTCGGCAGCGTTGGGACCTGGATTAACAGAATCTTTTTTTTTGGGTATGTGATACTCTAGCCGTCAAAGAGGTATAGCGGGCTATCATTGGGAATGATTCTGGCTCCGACGGTATATTTAGGAGTCCATGCAGTAGTTGATCAAAACTGCTGTTCGCAAGCCAGCCACTATGGAAAACAACTTCCACTACCTACAGAACCCTAACTATCTTTTGTTAAGGGACCCCTCTAGTCAACCCCCCTGTATAGTTCTGGATCAAGAGCCATTCCAGAATCTTGTTACGTCGCGGCCCACCTGATTTCGACTTCAAGAAGGCTGCACCATGTTGGAAAGAAAGCTCAAAACCCAAGACCCTGAAGCCTTCACTGAACCCTGAATCAACGTGGCTGAGCCTTACGCGCTTTAGGGTTATAGAGTTTAGGGCCCTACCCTAAACCCTAGAAACCCTAAGCCTTTCCAGGGTTCCAGCTGTGAGAGAATAAAAACATGAGTAGTGCATTTTTTGGTAGTTAAACCTAGTAAGATCATATTCCTTCTATAAAATACTATGCCCCAAAAGGAGGATAGAATCTTACTCTATAATGGGTACCATAGTATCCCCAAATAAAATACTACTCACATGGCCTACACACACCGGATCCAAGCAACCCTGCACCCTGAAAGACCCCTGGTAAACCTACACAATGTAGGGTTCTCAAAAGTAGGGCTTAGGGTCTTGAAAACCCCAACTCCGACCCTGCTACTCTGCAACCTAGGGTTTGGGGTTTAGGGGTTTAGGGGTTTAGGGATTTAGGGTCTAGGGTTGGGGGTTTGGGGGTTTAGGGTTTAGGGGTTTAGGGTTTATGGGTTGAGGGATCCGCCGACCTTGGGGCGCGTGTTGGATGG
>CAJNIZ010021824.1:17015-84877 GCA_905231905.1 Symbiodinium pilosum
TAGGTATTTGCGAAGCCAACATTGAAGGTACAAGGCTCTACGACTGGACTCCGAAGTCATCAAACCCCAAACCCAGGAACCAACAAAAAAGAAAACCCAACATCTTCTTCCAAGCCTCGCTCGTAGCGCGGCCCTTCGTGACTGTACTATCCTACCCATGATGGAGGTAACTCTTAAAGCAGGGCTAGGGCGCAAGCATCTAGTCCGACCTTACCTTGGACCCATACTCTTTAAAACCCAGTTCCTTGAGAAAGAAATCAAAGTCGCTAGATCCGTATTCCTTGCAACAAACACATCACAAAGGCGAATTGCAGTACATCCTGCTGCACACTTGGAGTTCGACTGTACTCGGAGGCCTATTCTGCATGTAACCCAATAGAGAACTCTAGCATAACTAGCTAGCAACAAGTAAAGGCAAAGGCTGCAACGCCAGTTGCACCAGGAATAACCCCGGTCATCTGAAGCCCAAAACCATAACAATATCGGGGTCATATAGGCATTTTCTTGGGATATTGGAAAATAAAATCGATACTGCTATAAAAATACGGCTGCATAGGGGTTATCCTGGGATAATGGAAAATAAAATGGAAACTGCTGACTAGAATTGCAGATTGCAGAAGCGTCAAAGTACCTGCTTTTGATTGAAAAAAGGGGGTCTTGAGCCGTTAAGCTCCATAAGCATCCCGGAAAACCCCTGCATCCTAACCTTCAAGCCTGAACCCAAAGCCCTACATCCAAAACCTTCGCCCAAACCCTGACCTCCCTAACATAATCCCTTCCATTTTCTTTTCCGGTATCGTCATAGAACCCCAATATGATATCGTATCATACTCCAGTTGTTTCCATTGTCTTTTGTATTATCCCTATAACACCTAACCATATATACCCTATACTCCCTATATAATCCCTGTACAATCGCTATAATCCCTATAATTTCCATGTTCTTTTCCATTATCCCTATAACACCTACCCTGTCTATAGTGTCTTTACAAAGCATCCCCAGGGTCGCACCGGAAAAGCCCAGCCAAAGACTTCAAGCTTCTCGAACTCGTGCTGCTGGAAGAGCCTGGGGCTCTTTTTGTGCATGCATACATATATATTCATATATATATATAGATTTTTACATGCATGTATATGATATGGGCATATAGAAGGCTAATGGGTTCCAGAAATGCAGCCCATCTAGATACAACAATCTTTAAAGAACCAGCAGACGGTGCACGAGTGATCTACGCTGTTTTGGCTTCAGCTTCATAGCACAACTGAGTAGCGTTTTTGTGGTTGTAGAACCAAGTAAGATTACAGTGTCTTATCGACGAAAAATAATACAATCTTGGGCATCATCTTACTGAAAATTGGGGCTGATAGCAACCCCAAACAAACTATTGCTCACTTGACACTGGCTAGTCTCAAACTCTGGCCGCCTTCATGACTACCATCTACCTGACGGCAGTAGGGACCTGGCCCTTGGCTTTTTTGATTCAGAGTTTCGGGCTTCTGGCGCTTAGGGGACCCCATGGTGCCCAAACCCCAACCTTTGACATCCGTGCCTCAGAGCCTCAAGACTTTTCAGCGTCAGTCCACCCAGATCTCACTATTAACTATCATTCCTGCTATTATTGTAACTATCTTTATTCTTGTGTGTATTGAATGTTCCGATCTGTACACGAAATATGACTGTTAGTATTGTTATCACTGCTATTACTACAATTTCCAATACTATTCATACTTTTAGTAGTACCGTGACTATCCCAGTCCCATTGCTGCATGTAGACCTTGTGGCCCTTTCAATAACTTAAGAGTCTTTGAGAGAAGTCACCATTCAATAACGACTCCGCTTTTTATGTTCACGTTGGGGCTCCTACGCGCGGAAACCTTGATATACTCCAAAGCTCCATGTAGGTATTATTTATAGGTGCAGCCAATGTAATAATTATTTGTATAGTTAGAGCCCCAGGGATGCAGTAGAGTCTGCTGCGTGATCAATGGCAGCTTCAAAGCTAATCAGGGGCATTCAGGCCATGGTACCATGCAACAAGAACCACAAATCATGCGGGAATACATGAGCGATGGTCTAACCTCCCAGCATTTCCCTTAATGACTCCTAGAATAGTCCCTATATTATCCCTCATAGAACCCCCTTTAAGGAGTTAAGACTATAGCTCATATGAAGTGTAGGTCCCTCTGCAAACCCCAAGACTAGAGTGCTCCCCTACATTGCTGCACCAGCAACATAGCAAGCCAAAGTATGATCTGCGGGATGCTGGCTAAGCTTCGAGGATATGGGCTATAGTTTAGAGCTTGAGGCTTTTATGGAAACATGCTACCTTCCCCTACCAGAACCTACCTGCTCTTGGGCTCCTTGAACACACTTTGTACCTGACCTTGTGGGACCTGATACAGAAGCGCATTCTTGTGGTTCACATCGATTAGGCCATTTTACCCATGAATGCCCATACAGGTTATTGCTTGTTGGTGGTCAAGTGGTTTAGGTTCTCTCAAGTAAATCGTACACTGTATATGCCCCAGATAATCGGCATCAAGGGGCTTGGAATGGCACAGAATACACCGATCACGCCGCATTACTCAGGCTCCGGCCCTGTATCCAGATTTGTGACGGTCAGCTGTCGCAAGTGCACCTGCATGGTGAACAAGCCAGGAACCCGAATAGTTGAGCTGCTTTTGGCGTGCAATTCCCATGTAGGTGTTTCTTCTGTTGGTGTCACCCTTGTTAAACAAAAGAGTTGGATCTGGACCCATCTTTGACGAACTCAATCTTTCCACCTTGCAAAACATGTCACCTGTACTTGAACTTGACAGCACAACCCTCAGCCCACAACCATACTCCCAAGCCTCCATTCCTACCGCTTAGAGTCGAAATGGGTGGATGGTCTGACAAGTAGGAGCCCCAACCCCAATACCCTCGTAACCCCAAGCCCTTTTGCCTGTGCACCTGAAAAGACCCTACAACAACCCACTCCGAACCCCAAACTTGCTGATTGAGGCCATAAAACTTGAGGACTAAAAGACCCGAGGTTGTTCAAGACCAAATTCGCAGGGCAAGAGCCCCCAGAAAAAGGCCCTGTAGAAGGCCTGAATACTTTGCGTAGGACCTCGAAATCAGCGTAGGACCTCTCACATAGAATCTAGTAACCTATAGTAGAACCCCTAAGCACAATGAGCGTACATAATGATGTCGCCCTTGCCTCGATTTGCAAGGCAGGTCTAGAAACCTTCATCGGTGGACATTTATCCAAGATCCTCCTAGGACCTGTAATTGAGGATGTATACATGGCACCTTTATAGTCGGCATTTACGCCCTAACAGAATGCAGGTGGGGGGTCTAGGCTGTTGAGTGATTTTGGGGCATCCTTGTGATAATGTGGTCTTATGCGTCCCGAATCTCCTGGTGTAAGCCCTAAATAAGCAGACAAGCCATGTACCATTCCTACAGCTTCTTCATGGCCCCTGCGAAGATTGCGCCTCTACAAGGCATCATAAACCCCACACCCCAGACTAAAAGATCTAAACCCTCTACAACTCACACCCTCAACCCCAAACGTTCTGGAATATTTCCTAAACAAACTTTCTGCGGCGCCTCCTGCGGCTCCGGCCAAGCGATGTTCAGCTTTCGGATGGGCGTCGTGCAGGTCATGAAGGTGTGGTTGCGAACTGCGCCCAGAGATTTGAGCAAGGGTAGCTTGTGGGCTTTCGAGTAGAGAGGTTCGAATAGTGACTATGAAAGATTTAGGACTTCGGGGTAAACGGAAGGTGTTCGACACGTCTCCGTAATGTCTCATCTACAGCTTGGCCCCTTTGTTGTCAAAATGAGTTACATAGGAGCATTGAATAAATAACAGCAACTTCTTCTAGGGATTTGAGGATGATGCTGACCCCTATAAGTGCCCTATACCCTTAGGGTCTCCAGGCCACGCGGACCATACCTTCATTCCTCTTTATCAAAGAAGTTGGAGACTTCTATAGCCATGCCTCAGGGCGCGTCAGTGTGCAATTGATAGCATGGGAAGGAAAGAAATTGCGCACGATGCGGAAGCTTATAAACATGAGTGTTCTTCAAATGTGGTAAGCGTACATGGATTACAGTGGGCACCCGGCAGTGACTTGTACTGCAGCATACTTGCGAGGGAGACGCCCATTTCCCATTTACAGACTGCATATCTAAGCATGGTCTAGCATAGCCCAAGCTTCTTTTGGGGCTCTTAACTAGTGAAGCACACAGCCAGCCAAAACGATCCTCAAAGCTAAGCCGTGCATCGTCTGAGCCCAGAAGAAGGCCGCCTTCATGCTGGTAAATCGAAGGATCTGTCTTGAAGATGGATGGCTCGTCACTGGTCATTCCCGTCGCGCTGTACCTAGGAAGTGGTAAAAGGGAAGCGAGCTTACTGAACAGTCATACGGAGGGCGCAGGATCTGATGCACTAGCGTGTACACCTTGCACTTCGGGGATCCTCATTGGTGCAAGACTTCCTTTACCAAGCATAGCTGTAGCGCTTACAGCTTGCAGTTTGAAGTCGTTGGATTCAGTTTTGGGTTTGGCTGTAGGGTTGAAAGTTTGTGGTATTCCTGCCGCACTACATCAGGACATGCAAAGGACTTGTTTGGCTTTTTGTACCAATCTTTGGTTCAGGACTCTGGAACCGTGGGTTGGAATTCATTGCTTCGGGGTTACAGCGCTTGGGTCTCATTAGGGAATGAAGGCACGAACAACACAGGCAAAACTACTAAGTCGTCGGATGTTATCTCAAGGGCACTTTAGGGATCCAGCCGTCAATCCTCCCTGTCAAAACCAGCAAGCTTGCAGTGATGATAAAGGGGCATTGCGCCTTCCCTCAAAGAAAACAACCATCCCCCCTAATTATACCCTGAAACCAACTCAATCAAACCCCTAGCCCCCATACACTGCCCCTGAACTCAGTACCCGGAAACCCTACATACAGCCGGGTGGCATTGTTGTCTCCGTCATCTCTCCGTCATCGGTAGTGTTAAACCTGCAGTGCTGCAACCCCGCAATCCAGGTCACATGCTGGTGAATAAGCGTTCATCTCAGATTTTTGCTTGAAACCGCAGCTGCACAGCTTCATTTCTGGGAAGAAATATGTCAAATAATGACACGGACATGTGGATCCCATTATTTTCAGAACCAAAGCCCCTGACCATGCAAAACAACATTAAGGGCGGCCCAGAAACATCACCGTCGTGTAGGTGCAATCCGGGTGCCCAAGGTTGAACCTTGTTGCGTCCGACTGGTAGGGTTTTAGGGTCTTCGGGTGTTCGTGTCTAGGGTCTTAGGGGGAAACAGGTAGCACGGCCCTTCAGCACTTAAGACGTGAGGCAAATAACCCTGCACCAGAAGGAGAGCCCTTCTGCACAAGGGCCGAATGTTCAGTGTTCAGGTGCTCGAACAAACTGCTGCACGTTCCTAAAGTATGACAATGATATGCAGGAACTACTTGGAGATGCAGGGGAAGTTCCTGGTTAACGGGCAAAGAAATGCCAGCATTTCGTTGTTTTTCAGGGTTGGGGCTCTGGGGGATGCCTGTACAAGCTACCTGCATGGTTTTGATGAAGGTGCACTTTCAACACTCATCTGGAATTCAAAAATTCGAAAGTTGCCTGATCCCAGGAAGCAATGTCTCCCACCACCTGGCCTTCTATAGATGGTTCTAATCTTGGCATACAACTCCCACCAGCTGCAGTATACATCGCAAGTTTCGCAAACAAAGTGTTGTCGGACGCTTCTTTTAGAAAACCCTGAGCCCTACAGCCCACTTTCAGCTCCACACGCATCTGCCCACGACGTGTACCTTCGAAGGTAAGGTTGCGCTGTGGGCCAAGCCCCGTACACATGGGACATCTCACCACAACAACATGTAACTTATCAGCGAGACGGCACGCCTTTCCGAAAGCCTCGCCACAATGAGCGAAGCACAGAAAGGACGCACGAAACGTGTGCTTTTCCTCAAGCCTGCAGAATGCACATCTTGACCAACTTATCCCTGGTAAGCATTGCACACACAAAATCATGGGCTGGCACCGGGCTGAGCGGCGTGGTTGAGGTTTGGGAATTTGATGTAAGGGTTTGCGTTCAGGGTTTCGGGTTTGGTATTCGGGTGCGGGGTCAGAGCAACGGGAACAACATCTTTTATCAAGGGCTTCTTCAGGGGCGATTCTACATGAGCTGTATACGCTGCCAATTCTCCTCAGATGTTCCCTCTCACTTTATTATTAGCGTTTAGGGACATGATGCCTGCGGTAATGCAGTCATTGAGGTCGGAGGCTTAGGAAAGTTTAGGACACTAGCCAGGAGGCCCTTTCCAATGACACGCTCAGCAACCACCAAGTCAGCACCTCGCTCTCATATGAAACCCCTTCCCTGCTGTACACTAGAAAGCAAGCACCGCATGCAAAAGGTCTGTTCCTGTACTGGGGGAGGGTGCTCCAGGTCTCAGAAAACTGGATCTAGGCTTTCCCACAATCAAGAATCATTCCCTCTACAGGCATCTAAAGTCCGATCTCTGCAAGAACTGATTGGAAGAAAAAGAGTAGTAAACGCTCCCTAGCCCTGAATAGACACTGAACCCATTAAACACCAATGCTGCAAAGGGTGCGAGTTGGGAGTTCCAGTCAATGTTCCATCCAGGTCCCAGTAGACATCCTCCAGCATTCAGAGATATAGTCCCCCTTAAGTAGATAGAATACGGCTTAGGGTATATCATAAGATCCCCACTAGCTACTTAAAGGGGATTATAATAGGTTTCAGGCTGTGGCTTTTATGGTTTGAAGTTTTGGACTTAGGCTTTCTTGAGGTGAAACTCAAAGAAGCTTAGGGACAGAGCCCCGCACCCTGAACACTTGGGCATCCATGTGCCTCAGCCCTCTGGTCTTTTCCTTCAGGGCCCAAGTGCTCACAAGCTATGTCATGTAGGCCCAAATCACCTATGTAGGAACCCATGTGGTCCCAAGCTACATCCTATCTAGTGGTACCAGGCACGCGAATCCATCTCAAAGGCCGTCCTTGAAGAACCTTTCCCCAGAGCTCTTATCTCAAATCTGGGCCTATCTGATAAAGATAAGCTTTCGGGGTATACTACACTATGGCTATGAGTCTATGAGGACTATGGGAATGATCTGATGATGCTTCAGATTCTGGATACATTACTCTACAACCAACCCACAGTCACAGGGACAGTGGCAGCTGCCATGCACATCTTCTGCCCTGAAACTCTCTGCTTCAGTGTAAGGAAGCACGCGTAGCCAAACTCATGATCTCCATCTTGGGTGGCTGGACACCCCATTATACTATAGCAGCTTCCCCTTCTTTTCCATGATCCCTACAAATTCCCAATATCTAACCCGAATATATTATTTTGTAGTTTCTATTTCCTTTTCCATTACCAAGTATCCAGGCCCGCCCAGGGCTACAGAGTTGCTGGAGGCATCTGCGTTGAGCGCACGCGAAGCCGTGAACGATACCGAGTCTTCAAGTTGTTCGCAGGAAGGTTGCAACCTCCTTCAACATCCACAGCTCTCGACAGTCAACCCCAGTTTCCATTGGATTTTCCAATGCCAAGGGCAATCTCTGCTTCGGGTCCTGGATGCTGCTTCAGCTGGGGATCTCTGTTGGAAGCGGAGATGGAGTCTAGTCAACGGCGTCGATGGCTTCAATCCCTGAATAACTCCTTGTAGCCCTTTCTGAATGGGTTCCCTAAACCTGAAGTAAGCCCAGGATTGGGTAGTGCATTTATCCTTTATGAGTTCTCAGGGATTGTAGGGCTTTGCAAAACACCCTGAACCCAAACCCTGAACCCTAAACAATGAACCCTAAACCCTACACACTAAATCCCAAACCCTGAACCCTAAGCCCTGAACCCTCAACCTGTGGGGAGTGGCACTGCAAAGCCTGGGGACGCTTACAGCAGGCATAGGGTTGGGGGAACTCGGGCGGTGACTCGTTGGTCTTCAGGTATATCTCTTGGATTATAGGGTTTTAGGGTTTAGGATTTGGAGTCTGAGTGTTTAAGGTAGTTTAGGATTTGCAGTTTCAGGTTTAGGTTTAGGGTTTGGGAGATCAAAATTATGGACCCTAGTGGGGTCCTATGATAAGCTGGCCTTCCAATGCGCAGTGTATACAAAGTGGACCATAATTTGACAGCCTTCCATGTGTCATTTGTTTGTCATTGGACGTCAGCATAATTTGCGGCAAGAGTTGCAGTTCGACGCCTGGCCTTGGGCAGCAACCACGGAACTTTGACAGTCACAGATCACAACTTTCCTTTGCAATAGCCCACGTTTCTGCTGCAGATCAAGATGATGGAACATGGACCCATCATTTCCAACGTAAACATGCTGACTCTGCGAAGCCTTAGACTCCCAATCCCGGAACCATATCACAGAACCCTCGACCCTCACCTGAACTAATTATAACCAACATGAAATCAGAAACAGGAGCACTACATAGACTTCTGCATTCCTATCCTCTTCTTAAGCTGCTCCCAGGGTTCATGTCTGTTTGGAAAGTTCAGGTTCTTAACCAGCATCCCTCGCCTTCTTGTACACCCTGAGCTTCCGTGTGACGTTGACGAAGCCTTGGCAGCGAAAAAACTGGAGTTGCCACTCTTCAAACACGTAGACTTGGTGTGCAGTGCAGGATGCAAATTCTGCCAAATATTCCCAGCGAAGCCTGACATACACTTAAGTACAAGGGACATTCAAGCGGAAGAGAAACGATTGCATAGTCCAGGGACAAGGCCCCTGGATCCTGAGCAGAGGATTTCAGATGAGGGAATACACATTATGGACATATGTATATATATATGTACATACACTGTCTGGGGATATGCATATATGTATAATATAGGGACTATATTCCCATATTCCCTACTAACAGCCAATAAGTCTAGGATTTCATGCTTGGGGTTGAAGACAAGGATCCCGAAGCCTTCCGCCCTAAGAACTTCTCCTGACTCTGGGGGCCCCTATAGTAAGGATTTAATATTTGGGGTCTAAGTCTAAGTTGGGGTTCCCCCTACTCTGGGAAACAACCACGTATACCCATCTTGACCCGAAATCCTCGAACCCTTAATTAAAGTTGTAACATATAGAATGGAAGGGCGCCCGATTGCTAGGACCCAAGCCATACCCTGAGGGTTCAAGTACCCAGTAATCATATACTTACGCAAAACCTATACTATACCTACTATTACCCAAACCCCAAGGAGCTAAGTATTGGGTACATGAGGGCTACATAGACCACCAGGCCCGCAAAAAGCCCTGGGACTCGGAATGCTCGAGCCCAGTCGCTCAATCCAGAAGTTCGGTAAGTGTGGACACCCTGCCGCCACTTCGAAAATGACCTCAAGAATTATACGTTTTGGGGTTTGGGGGGTTGGGGTCTAGGGTTTTTAGTGGGTCTTCTTACCTCGGCCTCTGATCATTCTTCAGGACACCCCAGGGAGCACTGCACTTTCGACATCCGCATATCACCACAGCTCGCCGCAAGGGTCAAAAATCCAATTGCAGGTGACATCCCTTAAGGGTCACAGAGCTCTGTTCCGGAGAATTCTTAGGGGGAGTTGATTAAAAGAGAGTACATGGAGCCTGAAGGGGCTTTTATTCTTTGACTCGTCGCGGCAGAGCTTTTCGGGCCATTGTTTGGGGCTCAGCCGGGCTGGAGACAGGATGCGAAGCGCTCAACAGCCAAACCAACCACCCTACCAGACAGTCATGCTTTTGAATTTAAACTGAACCTGTGCAGGCTTCAAGGATCCGTGTGCTATGACCTCAATTTTCTGGCACCGAAAGATCTCCAGCCGCAATCTCAGGGGAATCTCATGGAAGTGAACCCCATCGCAACAAAATATCCTTGGGTGGGCCTCACATCATCCGCACGCAACAGAGCTTCACTAAGTAGGCAAATTAAGATGTGTAATCCGTGACGGTCACTATGGCCATCAATGGGTTATAGAGCGCCCATAACTTGAGTGTTCTGCTACCCAACTTAAGCACTGCTTTCCAATCCTCTGTCTCGAAGAAGCACACATATTCCCTGATAGCACACTTCATGTAAAGGGGTTGCGCCTGGTCAACTTGTAGCTGTCTGCCCGGCCCGTATATGTGAGCTACAGAGTTCCAACACGCCGGTCAAAAGACGGGGCAAGGCGGGGGGGAGACATTATATATGAGCTTTAATCGAAACTCCCAGGATCCGTCCTGGTTATGCTCCCAGATATAATCCCTTGGATGGCTCGTATCATGAATGCTGCTTCAGTGTGCGAAGCAAACATCCAACTCTTAGACCCCCTACCAACAAAGCTGAGAGCTGTGCCAGCATTTGGAGCAGCCCTTGAAGACGGGAACCTGCGGTTGAGTTCATGCGTGGGGCTTTCCCAAACGGAGGGGTACCCTTTAGGGGTCCCTATGATGAGGATTATCGGATTTTGGACTCTATACCGGGGTCCCCTCATTTTGGGAAGCTGCCATTTGCGATTGGCTGGCTTGCTTACTGGTGGTTAATAGAGAACCTGGGCATTGAACCCTGGAGCCACATACGCGTAAATAAATACAGAAACTCCAGCTTTAAGGCCGCCCTTGTAACTCTGTCCACGGGCTCCTATGTAGTTCGAACCTTGTCAGGTAGTAGATTCAAATCCGTTGCCAAAAAATCGAACAAACTGAAAAGGAACTACCTAGCATCCCCTGGGTACTGCTAGGTGGATGGGGATGTCCCCCATGAATCGAACACAGGTCCTCATTCACGGTATGAAAACGAAGGTCCCCGGAGCAGCTTCCCCTGTCCGGGGAACTGCAAAAAGGTCAAGCAAACTTCCATCTAGAATCTCTTACAGCTCACTACAAGCCTTCGCAATTCCTATGCAACCCGTGTGAAGCTACTTCCCCCCGCAATGAAGCCACTTCCGCAACTGAGGACAAGTCCCACATCTACAAATCCCAAACCAACCTGCCTTTGTTTTCCTTTAAAGGTTAAGGGGGTGTAAAGGGTCGAGGTTAAAGAGTTAAGGGGTAGGGATTTAGGGTTGAAGGCTTAGAGCTCAGGAGTCGAGAACTGCTGCGGCATTACCACAGGACCCTAACTTCGTAGAACTTCCATCCCTTCAAGACGCTACTGAAGGGGTTTAGTCTCCTATACTCGCGCTGGGCTACTGTAGGGGCCTAAAGTACCTACATAGGTTGTGCAGTCTATATGAGGCACCTTATACAAGAAAGCTAGGAGCACCATCATGGTAATTCTCAGTCTCCTAACCCCTACACAATGATAAACCCAGGTTCCATTACGTTGTTCCGTTTGATTCTCCACTAATTGTTGGCCGTTATCTCCCTGAATCACCCTAGATATCCCTCGGTATATACATATACATATGTTTCTCCATATGCATCCCTACATGATTATGCATGTACATCCCTCATAAAATCATTGTAGGCCCCTAAATTAATCTAGGGTGTCTGCCTTGCCGAGATTGACCCACATCGAGTCAGTCACAAGGAACTGCTCATTCTGAGGCAACAATACCGACCTGGCTTAGGTCGGTCTATTGCGCAACACTACTTTTCTCTAACCGAAGCTCTAAGCCTCCCTCTGGCAGTAAGTATAGAGGACTATGCGGGATAATGTCTGGCTATAACTTCCCTAGCCAAGACCTGGTGAGACAGGTTCACGGGCTTTGAATGCCTTATGGGTCTGGGGTTCAGGAATGGCATCAAGGTTTCTTGGTTTCGAGCTATGCGGAAAACATCGTCCATCTTTAAACCCTATAACCCTATAACCCTAAACCCTGAATCCTAAATAGTAGTTTCCATTTTCTTTTCCATTATCCCATTATAACCCCAATAGAACCCCAATGGGTAATATGGTATGAGGGGAGGAAGGGTTGCCCATATAAAGCAGGATGGTGGCTTGAAGGTACACATGGACTCTGACTTTTTACCTACCCATCAAGCAACCAAAGCTTCCAGGTTTACTCGGAATTGAGGGCAAGGTAGTCAAGTTGGGAGCCCTGGGTGAGGCAGTAAAAAGTGCGGAAATTTTGGAGTTTACGTGGAGGTTAGTGATTTAGGGGCTCAGGGTTTGGATGCAGCTTGCGTTGCAGGAGTGGCTTTACAGGCCTAACTAGCACTGATCGATAAGGCTGGCAGTGGGTGGGGTCGGGAGGCATGCCATACGAGGAACAAATGATCTTGTCACCAAGAGCTGGAATCAAACTCCATGGCAAAGGCTGCAGGCACCACATGACACCAAGACATGCTTATTGGGAGTCAGGGATTCGAACATGTAGAACCCTTGAATTTGTCATCCACTTCCCCCGATGGGTAGGTGGACAGATAAGGCCCGCACTGTCCCATCTTGGCCTCTTTCTCTGCGAGGTTCTGTGGCAAAACGCCCACGAACACGCTGTCCTGCCGAAGTGAATCATGGGTCTAGGAGTCACGTGCGGCTCCCAGTAGGCACTGCTTGCAGACTTGACACTTCAAATTCAAAAGTAGGCGATATCTATGAACTCAGAGCAGCAAAGATACATAGGCTACACCATTTTAGTTGAGCACCGAAAATATGGCAACACAATCTCGCACCTGTTGGGTCGCAAAAGCCCAGTTTTAGAAGCTACCCATAACTGCTGGTTCTGAATTTCCAGATTTGCTGGCGATAGTTGAGTCAGGCTTCTGCGGGATGATGATGCAAGTCAGCTCGCTTCATTATGTTGAGATCGGGGGCCCTGTACCTCCTCACTGGCTTGTTCAATCGGCCATCCCAGACTCCTAATTAGACCCTAACCCCTCCTCAAAGAGCCTACGGCGCTAAAACTCTACGAGCTTCAGGTCCATCATCATGCCTGAAAATACACAGCTACCAGGAAACTTTCAATCCTAAACCCTGGTAGGCCCTAGCCTCTCTCTCTATTCCCGAGGCTCGCACTTGTCAACCACGCTGAACCACCTAATTCCCCACCAGGCACTTTCTGCACACACCAACAACCCTAAACCCTCACTCCAAGGAAGCTGGCTAACTTTCACCATCTGGCATGTGCTGAGTTCAAGAAAGAGTGAACGTCTCATGTCCATCGCCCTGCAACCTGCATCGAACTCCAAGGTGTTGGCTTGTAGGGGGCTAGAAAAGATGGCAAGCGGCACATTTCAGTGCTCCTACATAGTAAGCCGACCTCTATCGGACATTTCCGACAATCCCTGAGCCCTGAAGCCTTAACAGCCCTGTAAAGACCGCAAGGAAGGCGCGTGAGCCTTGATGTGCGGAATTCCTCGGCTCAGGACTAAGGCGGTACGATTCTCAGCTCTTATAAGGCAAGGGTGGTTGTATCTGCAAGAACGCCCTGAACCCAGAATCGAAATCCGCGTAGTATCCAGCAACCCTACAAACACTCGCACACGGAGTTTGCCTAGAGAGCCTAGAGCCACCAGTTTGCCAGGCTCTACTGCCTCTGTGACAATCCACGCCTTAACCGTGAAACCCGACAATGCAAAGCCCGTCCGGAGATAGTCTAGCTAGCCAAAGTTGGTGGTGCTCTGTTGTATTAGGGTTTTGGGTCAGGGCTACAAAAAGCTTATGGCTTCCGGCTCCCGCTACTAGTAGCCAGAACAATGCACCTGAAACAGTGAAACCCAGAACACTTAGGCGCCAACCCCCCCCCCAAACCCTTCCGGTCCCAGATTGTTCTTACCCATAGTCCCTCATCTGGATTGCTGTTTGACCGGGCCTCCGAGTTCCTAGTTAGCAAGGTTGCGCGCAAGACGTCCAGTGAGTGGCGGGAAGCATAAACAGCGTCTGACCTTTCCATATGGCAGATTCGTTCTACAAAGATGCGTCCAGGATGATGCCCTTTGCGGGAGCTGCCAATGGATATGCCTCCCAACAGTTGGTCATGTCAGTGATGGCAAAGGCCGGTGCTATGTTATCCTGAGCCGAAAGGGTCCAACACTGCCCTAAACCCTCAACCCTAGTACCTTGGGATATCAAACCAATTCGGCATTTAAGGCGCGCACAGCACTCCAACATTTGGGACTTTGGAAACCAAGCATCTTCAAGAAAGGGCTTCCTATGGATCACACTCAGGCAATCCCGAAACACTTCCAAATGAGTATGTAGATGCCAGGGCACCAGTCCACTCTGTCTCGAACCTGAGTGGAGGTATGCAGGTTATCATTTGACATTTCCAGGGTTTGGTAGATCTAGGCAGATCTGAGGGAGAATGGAAAATAAAGTGGAAACCACTATAGTATGTTGGGTTATACAGGAATAATGGAAAACCAGGTTGAGCTTGGCGCCAAGTTCAAGGTTGGAATAAACCTTTAGGGAATGAGGTCGGTGGGCTTGTCATCAAGCGCTGCTTACTGCCATAGCGTACCTGGACCTCGACTCGCTCCAACAGTTTCGCGCTTGGCACAATTCCCCAAATCATACACTAGAATTCCTCTTGCCTTGTGGGTATCGTAAACGCTTGAAGAACATGGCGGCAGCGTGCGTTGAGACAGGATTATCGCACCCAAGCCCTACGGCCACAGCCCTCAACCTGCCGCCTTCAGCCCCCAACCCGGGACTCCAAAATCTCCAGTGATTGATTCTGTGGGCCACCAGCTCAATGAAACAAATGCCAGGAAGCCTTAAACGCGCAACCAGGAACAAGAAAACAAATAACGCACCGTTTGAAGGGAGCCCGGCGTTGTCTAGAGCCCGTGGGTCTCTTGTGTCCGGGGTACCCCTAAACTCTTTCCCTGTACCCACGCCCCTGAACCTGACATCTGCCTCATTCTAGCCAAAGAACTTTGATCCATGGCTGGCCCCAGTTTTGCGCATGAACTTCACGATGAAGTAGTCTTGCCTTGCGGTGTGCCGTTGCTGGATAGGGCCAGTTCGGACGTCTGGAAGGGTATTCTCGTTCATGCTGTACCTATATGGGAATACTGAAATTTTGAGGAGCAGAGCCCGTTTCAGAGATTGCAAGGGTCCTAAGAAAGCTGCAAGGACGCAAGGCTTCAGAAGCCTATGCATTCACTGTCATCCCCTATTGTTACAATACGCACAACAATTCAGGCTACGCAGGGCATATTTCTGCATATATTTCAGGCATTTCCCTGCATGCTAGTCGAGCATAACTAGCATTTTCTCAATTGTTGTCACCTCCTTATTGCGGCCATCTTGAGCAAAGGTCGCCACTATCTTGCTGCTGTTGCCTTGCTGCCTCCATGCCTCTTTACTGTGTGCGGGTACTTGTTTGTCAGCAAGGTTGTTATGGATAGGCTCCGCACGAACAAGGCTGCTGTTCCTTCAGCTGGCATCTATGTGCTTAAGCCCTAAACCCTAAACCCTATATAACCCATTATAGTAGTTTCCGTTTTCTGTTGAACTATCCCCATATAACCCCAATATATAACCCCAATATAACCCTAAATGAACAATTCTCTGCCAAATGAACTCCCAGGACTGCAGCCTTCCCTGAGCTACAAAAAACCGTTATGACAACGTTACCTTACGGGTCCATGTACCCAACAATTAGGTACTTGGGATTTGGGTAATAATAGATATAGTACAAGTTTGGGGGAAGTATATGGTTCTTGGGTACTTGGACCCTTAGGGTTACAATGCCAATTATCCTAAAGTTCAGAGCCCGAAGCGACAAACACTGGTAAAAAAAAAAAAAGAATCGCCCCGCCGCCATGCATCCTGAAATCCAAAATAAAATCAAAAGGACCCATGTATGCAAACAATACCTACATGGGGCCCTAAAGTCTGTAAATGTTACCTACATCGGGCCATGTGGATCATTAGTCCGAACCTGCACCCCAAAACTTGAGCCAGGGACCCACCACTCTCCACGGACGTCAAGTGGTGGTTGTGCACGGAGCCCATCTGAATGTGCAAATTATGGTTTAGGATTCATGGTATGATATTCCGCCAAAGCTTCAAGCGGGAACCCTAAATTGAAGCTTCTTCTTCAAGACTGGGCTTGCGCATTTGGAACCTCCAGGAAGGACTCTGATTTGAATCTCTCAGGGCTGGCAGCCCAGAAGCCGCAGTAGCTGTTTGGTGGCGTGAGGGTGTAGTAAATGTAGGGAAAGCTCCCAATATGACAGTCCTGAACATGGGGTCTGACTGAGACCGCGGGGGATATGTGGGGATGATGCGGCCATTCTGACATTCCCTCGGTACCCCTCAAGAAATTTATGTGGATCATGTTGGGCAAGCAGAATTACAAACCACTTGTCTCGACCGAGCTTTCAAGTACTTCCGTGTCAAACAACGTTACAAGCCCTGAGCCCTAAGTGCACAGCCATGGTCTGAGGGCTAGGCAGCCATGGCGTTGAAGCAAGCGCGGCCAGTCTCCCAGCCTTGGCGAATTGAAAGAAGAAGGGAGATTTCAAAATGTGATTACCCAAAAATCCAAGGGGCCTTGACGGTATACACTCAATGCGAGGCTTCTTGTCGTAAGTGCCCGGAAGATCCACATGTCCAGACACCGACTAGGCCAGGGGTCGGACAAGTGGTGTTGAACAGGATCTGAGGATCCTCGTCGCTGTTTCCGTTGCAAGGCTCCTCACGTGTCACAGGTGCTTATGCCTGGTGTATGGTGAAGGGGTAGTAGGGCTCTTTGGCTTCAGGATTTTGGGTTTGTGGCTCGGGTTCGTAGCTTAGTCTTCGTGCTCTTTAACACTCGCATACTCTAACCTTCCCAAACAAAAAAAAGACAGACGCGCGCCGCGCAAGTACTCGGAATATTGTGTGCAAACACATACGCGTACAAATGTATATTAATTCATGCGAGCCATAGGCTTAAAACAAAAACTCCTAGCATCCTAGTTCGGGTCTCTACTGTAAACTTTCAAACTAGATAAAATAAATGGTGTTCTGAAGCAGGTTCGGGTTAGATACTTCACGCTTCTATGGCCCCTACATGTGGATGGCGCTTGGGTCGAAGGTAGGCTGGGTGCAGAAGTGGGTGTGAAAGTTCGGAGACAGCGTTTTGACAACCGCAAAATTTGCGACTACAGTTTGGATACTGGCCCCACCCTGCAACTGTCATATCGGCATAGTAATAACACGAGTTGAACTAATAGCTACAGTATGAAAGTAACAATTATGGTAACAATACTATACTTAATCGTGATAATAAGGAATGTGTAACCAGCTGGATATACAAATAACACCTTTTCAACATTGGGCGATTGTAATGGTGAGGAGCAATATCTAAACTATATTGCCCGACTTAACCGAATTGAAGCCTTCATCTTGAAGCCTCAATGCACTTGTGCATCGGGAATGCCTCAAGTTTGGGGTCCTTTGCAAGATAAAGCTTCCACAGCAAGCATGAAGTTGGCAAAACGAGCCCGTTGTTGAATACTACTCCTTGAACATGGGTCCGTGCATGGGGTACCAGAGCGTGAGCATAAGGAAGATCCCATGGGAGATGCAGTCATATGCGGATGTCCAAAAATTAGGAGCCCCCCCATCATATAAGCGCTCGGCGGAAACCAGTCCTTGCGTGGGAACCACTCCAGGTAGATTCGAATGCAGCTGCCTTACGGTTTTTGGGTTTGCCTATACCTGGACCCCTCAAGTAGGTAAAGCATGAACACCCAAAACGGGGCAAAAAACAGCTCCAATCCTACATACTTTCGTCGTGTCCACGTTTACACAGAGGCTCCAGGGACGCTCAAATGGGGTCCTTCATGAATGGGCACGTTGGCCCCAGTGAAGGCTCTTTAGTACAAGCAGCAACAAGTCCCGGTTTCAGGGCGCATTGGGTACTTGGGGCGCAAAGTCAAACGTTTGATGGGCCGAGCCTGAAGGATAAATGGCAGAACACCTCACTCACCGCGCTCCATCATACAACTCTGCACGATGAGCCCCAACTAGAAAACTCGCGCTCAAGACTCTGGAAGCCTATAGGAGCACAGGAGCTTAGCCGTGACTCGAATGCAGGCACAAACTCAAACGCGCGATACGAGGATAGGCGCGAGACGCCACACGGGAGCAGCACACGAAAGCACGACACGAGGATGTCACAGGTGAGCCTGATCTCTGGAGAGTGCAGGTGGCTACGGCTACGGTTGCGAGGATAACGAGCCCCCTTGGCAATTTTGGATATGCAAAGGCCACCAAAATGAACGTGGCAAATCGCAGAAGCACTGCGCCTCCTTTGACCCTGAGACTTTGAAAAGGCGCGTGATCGTTTGCAGCAACTTGCGCATAAGATTCAAAGACCCGCAAAGCTTGTGTAACAACACTGAGTGCGAGAACCCGTCTGCTACGCTTGCGGAGAACAAAACACAGACAAAGAGCAAGAGTAATGAACTTGCCCATTCAGGGTGCGGCTGCCCATTGTCCGTATGATGAGGGCAGACCCCGTCTCTGTGCACCCCTGCGAACTTTGCCCAAAACAAGCTGAAAACCTTCCGACGGAATAACAGCCAGTCTTGATGTTAAATTGCCGAAGGACACAGGCCTTGGTTTGGGGAAGCTCAACTTTCGACCCTGCGCCTGGCAAGTGATGGCAGCGATTGCGGCTCCACTCACCAATTCTGTCACCAATCGGGCAGACGGTCTCCTGAGGCCATGACATATCAGGATTTCCTGTAATATTTTTTTATATATGAGGGCTTGGGGCCTGCGAACATCAAGGGCTTAAGCGTTTGGTCATCAACACGATCACAGGGGGGACCATGCAAAATCAAGGATTCATGCAGATTACCATTCAGTTACTCCGAAAGTCCTGTTGGTTCCAAGGATCGCTCCCGTATACTATGGGTCGCCACCATGGGTTGAATGGCTTTCCGCAGAAGCTACAGGAGCTATGACGCGTTCATGATTGTGGGTACGGGCTGGGGAAGGGACAGGTGCTCAAGTTTTAAAGGCTTGCACTCCTGTGGCACAGCATGTCCGGGGTGGTCAGGCAATCACCTGTAGACCCTATCTTTGACATGATCTTGGGGAGGGTGGGCTTGTGAAATGAAACAATGTTGTCGCGGGGTTGTATGAAGATGCCCTTGTTCAGACAAGCCGCATTGGAGCCGGGGGCATATTCTATTGCCCACGTTCTTACCTCTGATTCCGCACTGAACTTCCAAACCTATGTTGGGGCAGAAGTGCCTTGTACACGTCCATGGAGTGCGAGATGGGCGTGCCGGGCCTCGGGTGCTCCCCGAGTATCCCGACGGGTTTGGGGCCTTGAGGAGATGGAATCGACATATCCTGACATATCCATGCGGTTTAGAGCCCTAGAAGGTTCATCTCTAGACATGTGGAGTCTTCGTACATCTTATACATGTACCGGGATCTTTCGGGTTTAGGGTGAGCAACCCAGGATTTTGAAATCAGAGCACTTGGTTTCACGAATATGCTGTACGTGTAGGATAGCGGGCTGAGCGCCTCATGGCTAAGGGTTCAGGGTGGAGAGTTTGAGGTTCATGGTTAAAACTTAGGGCTTAGCGCAGGTGCTTCAATCATTTGGGTTGTCCAGCGGCGCGCTGCATCTGAGCATCTAGCAACTGGCACCCCTAGGTATCGGGGCAGTATTGTAGTTATTGCGCGCATGTATTGTGCTTCTTGCGGTTTAATATTAAGCCTGCCTAACGGTCTGTACACGAAGCACGCTTTCTACAATCGACATTCTACATTTCAAGGTAGTATCTCTCCTTACTAAACAGAGACACCTGCTCACAAAAGTAATGAACAATCCATGAAGAATACTCTCAAGCTTGATAACCCGCTTCCGAAATTCTTCCTGAGTTCCGTGCATGTGAAGCATGCAGAAATGATGATGCATTTCGGAGCAATACCTATGACACCGGTCGTAAAAACTAGAGTGATGGAAGACCGAAGCCCAAAACGGGGCCCGTGAGCCATAGGCCCCAGAACCAGGGGCCATGAAAGCTTAAGCTCGAGAACCCAAATCTGTCATGCAGACTAAGGCCGCAGACAACTGAAAATACCAGCCATCAGATCCGGTAACTGCCACCTGGGAGCCCGGACTAGGATTTAGGGTTTAGGGGTTATAGAAACTGAGTAGGGTTGATGTCCTGAGCTTTGGTGCCGGATTCTGTCCAACATTTGACTATTTTTTATGGGGTTTGCTTTGCCCTGGATGCCCTCTATTTTTTTTCCCCCCGGTGTTGAGGCTAGGGTCCAGGATTTCAATGAATGTGAGGTTCATGTTGTTTGGGTAAGGTCCAGGATATAAATCTCGAGTTGCAGGCTCACCATGTTGGATTCAGGGCTTAGGACCTAGGATAAGAGATTTGGATAAGGGATTTTCCGTACACCCAGGGATGATGCCAGGGCAAAATGATCCTGGCCCTGACAGCTCTTAATCGTCTAACCATTCTGGCTTTGAAGAGTGGCTTGCGATGTAGATTCAAAGTGATCAGGCTGTTCGAAGGAGGCGCAGCTACCTCTAGGTGCATGGTGGTTTCCAAAACAAGAAATGTGAATAAAATGGCTCCTATTGATGAAGTGCAGGTAAGGATACCGCCCCAATGATATAGATCCAAAATAATATGTGGACAATAAAATAAAATTGGGGCTTACGCAAATAATACAGACGGTTTATTCCATGTAGGGGCCTAAATAGTTTAACAAACACACATCATGTTGAGATCTGTTTGAGGGAGCTTGTATCCTGAGTATGCCAGGCATCTGGAAACATGATATTGGTGTTTGTTTAGGCTTCTATATGGGTTGTTCTCGAAATTATGGGCCCCTTTTCGCTATAGATTAAATTACGGCAGCTTATATATACATATATATATATATGGGTACCAAAATAGGACCCTAATTTTGAGCACTATCCATATTAGCGTTCAAGGCTTCCCATTTCTTGCACACGCTTTGGGAACGGATTCATGTTTGGGTCTGGCGCAACATTTTTTTGTTCATGCATCAGGCTAGGCCTCAACTCGACAGCATACCTAACCATACAAGACCCCCAACCCGAAACCCTCACCTCATCTCTTCGACATAGACAAAACGGGCTCGACCGGTGAATGCCCAGAGCACAAACCCGGATTACGAAGCTAAGACGCCCCCAAGTTCCTGAAATCTTGATATGGCCACACCTTGAGATCAAAGCCTAACAGTCTATATCAGGGTTCATACTACTTAAGGGCTATATTACGAATATTAACCAGCTCTTGAAGAGTGGGGGCAGTACTCAAGTTCTAGGTGCTCCGGCGTTGTCACGCCAAACATTGTTGGGCGCAGCTGTCCAGAAGCCTGCCGGCTCCTGCAGCTGGACATACGGATGGGGCCCAATGTACACAAGTAGGGACCTTGGGCTCTTGTTAATATATCATACTATAACATCAGGAACTAGACTCGTATATCACACCATACCTGCTTAAAAAGGGCTAGCAAAGGGAGATAGTATCATGTCCAGCTGGTCAGGTTTCTATATTGGTTCATGCCCATGGCTAGGAGTTATGGGGACGCATATGAGGAGCTACAGTCGGTATCTCCCCTTTAAAAGGGTGTAGCCTAGGTGTGGCGCTTAATGATTACCTTTGGGGGGAAAATACTAAGCCACCAAAGGGGCCCTCCCTGTCCACTCCTGTTGGCTGCTTGGTAATCCTCATATTGATACTAGCATGTCTGAAGTGTTTGGGCTCAAGCGTTTAGGGCCTATAGAGTCTATACAGGTTGGGTGACGGGGACTATGGGGCTGGGGTACCAAGTTGGGGGAAGTGGATGCAGATGGTGGTTATAGAAAAGAAACAGAAGTAAGAGGTCCATTTTACAGTATACTGGTGCTTAAGACCGGTCAGCTTGATCTAGCCGCGGGGCGAGTATGCGCAAACATTGTTCTACCATATAGTGCTACGGGGGCTAAAGACATGGAGCATGAATGACTCATGGGCTTGCAACATTAAGTACTTGATGGTGATCTGCAGTCTTATACTAAGCTGCTAAACGTCATCAAAACGAACATGCATTCTGTACGTACATCTTGTAAGTACTTGCAACAGAATTGAGATGAGGCATGGGTAAGCATGGCAACCAATAGTTCAGCTAAAATCCAGAAAGGCCTCTCTCCGCGCAGGATCTACATAGAGTCAAAAGAGATTGATGCCAGGTTACGCATCCGTTAAGTGACTCTGCGAGATCTAGTACGTACTCGTTTCATATGCTCAAACCATCAAACCACTGTCAGGGCTGAGATTCAACGCCCGAACTCACTGAATCTTACAGAGTTTTACAGCTGCTTACTCCGGGAACCGGACATTTCTGATGAAACTGGAATCTGCAACACCCCAAATGAGCCTCCAGTGAGGCTCCAACATATGGACGTCCAAATGAACCCCGCAAAAATCGTAACAGCTGCCTCATGCAGCAGGATTAAATTCCCAGTGTCATGATTGCATACACGTCGTGCTTGGACGAGCAGCATTGCTGTGGTTTTTCGCTGATACAGCCTCTACACGCTCTCTTAAAGGAAAGACCTCGCTGCTAAGGGCCACGAGGACCAACGATGTGCTCTGGTTAGAATAAGTCGATGATCCACCAAGCCTCTGACTCAAATGTTCACTCCAAGACTACTGACGAATTCTACAGTCCCAACAGTAGCTGTGATAAACCCAAAATGTCTTCTCTGTAAAGCCCTAAGTCCTAAACCAATGGCCCCGAAACTTGAAGCCTTAAACCCAGCCCAAGAAACCCTGGACCCTAAGCCCTGAACGTTTTAGCCCGGAAAACCCAGAGCCTGGTCGCTTTCCAGCATGCCAGACAGCAATGGAATGGCACCAACCTCGTGCAACAAGATGCACTGCTTCTGGCTTATCATATTACGAACCGTCAGCGCTCGTTAAATCTTGTTGCATCTCGTTAGTGTTGTTTCCATGCACGTCTCTCCACGCCTGCATAACAAGATATAACAAGTACATGCACTCTTCCTTGTCTGAATTCGGATATCGACTTCAAGAAATACATTCAGGCCCAGAATGAGAGTGCAGGATACGCAACGTGAGAGTCTGGGAGTTTACCTGACAAGCGGTGGTGATGGGGTTCTTTGCGCGCACTCGGGAGTCCATCGCGCTGGCTTCGATCAGCAGCTGGCTGCTGATAGCCTGTACTTTTTGCCTCACGAGATCCAGATTCCATCCTGCGTGATGCTTGTAGGGGAGTGGTTTCAAAGGGCTCTCTAAAACATGACTTCTTCATGACGTGAAGGTCTCCAACCTTGCGTAGGCTACTGGCTTGGCAACAACCCTGGGCTTTGCGACGGCTTTCGCAATACTTGGCCTAAACTAGAAATTGAAATGTTTGAGCTGCCTCAAGGCGGGCTATGCCAAGACCGCTAGGTACACCACGTGGCGGTTTTTGTTTCCTGGATGAATGATCGCCTGGCACCTCTGCAAGTACTTATCCTGAAGTGGGGGCCTCAGAGGGCCACGCCTAGATCAGAGGAGCGACCGGAAGACAAGCACATACAAGGACTTTCTCCGACGACTTGTAGAAGTACCAGATGGACTCTGCATGACTCCAAACCTAGGGCCCTAAAACGTGTGACTGAATCCGCTCTGTTCCGGGTTCCTCACGGCCAGATTGCCTTCGATGATGTTGTGCCTCAGTTACCATGCAGCCCTGGAAACGGATACTCCGCACTTAACAGCCATGAACATCCAAACCCTGTAGCACTCATTGCCCAGTGGAGCCCCAGACTTCTGGCACCCGTCCAATCTGATTGATCGCTGTATTGCATCTGAGTCTATGCGCATGGGTTCAGGCTTACAGCCAAGGCCAGCGAGCTCAGAAATTACCATCCCCACAAGCAAAAGACATATTTTATCGTTCCATCTTTTAGTTACCAAACCCCCAAACGCCAAACACCCAGACTGCGGACATCGGAGCAAATGAGTGAGCATGTCTGAAACCAATATACAAACGAAACTCAGTGCGGAGTCTGCGTGCGGCTTCATAAGGGAGGACTCATATAGGGGCAATGCAAGCATTGTAAATGTACATAGATACAGGCACTGTGACTTAGACGTCGGTTCTCAACACGTAGGATCTGGCTGTGGGATACCCCGCAGACCCCGCCTCAAACCTCTATCTTCACTGCGACCCATCCTGCGAGCCCGAAGCGCTGCAATGTCAGAAGCCTAGCGCGTATATGGTATTTTCCCAAAGTAGAGGTACCCCAATATAAACCCCCAAGTACTTTTCGTCCTTATCATTGGGACCCCTAACCCAGTATCCCCTAATTCTCGGAAACCCCCATATCTATAGAACCCTATACACCCCTCATTGTCCCGCTATTCACTACCTAAACCCCCAAAATATGTAAAATGATTGCCCTAAATCCAAAATTACAAAAGAGCCATAAAGGCCATCATTTTACATACCTTTGAGGCCCAGGTAATTGCAGAATTGTTGGGCTATCCTGGGGTTGATACCTGGCCTCTTCCTTTGAAGCTCTAGGATCCCAAATCCCAACACCCTGAAACTATGACACCTACCCCATCCGAAGAGGCAGGGAACCCCAAGAGGATCACCTAATACCCTATAGAATCCCTATAAACCCTAGTTGTTTCCATTCTATTTTCCATTACCCCAATATAACCCCAATATATTCCTTAGTTTCTATTTCATTTTCCATTTTCTTTTCCATTTGATTCTCCATTATAATGGTTTCCATTTGATTTCCCATTACCCCAATATAACCCCAACATATTCCCTATATCCCCTATATAATCCCTATATAACCCCTATAATCCCTATAGTTTCCATTTTCTTTTCCATTAATCCCATGCTACCCACTGGACTTAGGAAAGGACAGAGGTGCAGCAAGAGGGGAGTTGGAGCCCCAGGCCTAAATCCCAAAAACTCAAACTTTGAGGGTCTGGCATCTCCATGCCGGTCTCCACAAAGAACCTAGTTCTGCAGTATGCTGGAGACGTGAATTCATTTTCTTGCGTGGGGTAGGCGTTCGCAATGGACTGTATGTAAGGCTTGACGTCTTGCAATTTGCCCAACTTTGGCTTTGGTCAAGGAAGAGTTTGCTCCGGGGGTTTGTGACTACAGAAAACAACAGAGCTTGACTCACGCACAAGTTAACGAGCCCATTAGGCAATCACGCATCTGCATGGCACTTTGGTCTTGGTGACAACAAGGGATGCAAAGGCCTGTGCTCTTTTTCTGACGACCTTTGCGGATCGCTTTCTGGATTGGTTCTCTTGCCGAACATTGCGCGGACTGTGTGAACTTCTTTCTTGCCGGAATTACAATGATTCACCTTTCAGGGTCTGGGATTTGGCTCAGCTCAGATGCGTTGAAGCCTTGGTTTTGGCTGTGCCTGGCTTGCTGTTGAAGCTGAGCATGGGGTGATTGCAGTCAAGGCTTGAGCTTAAGCTTTGGGGTCACATGGCTTAGGGCTCCAGGCCTTGCTAAGACAGACCACTAATTGGTGATACTATGCTAAGACAGAACAGTCATTGTTGATCTGCCACGTATATGCATTTTCAGGTGCGCTAGCAAACTGCTACTGTACTGCCTGGCCCTTTACTGTATCTCCTCGGCCAAAGCATCCTCGAAGCAACAAGTAACAGCAGCAGCTACTCATCTATCTGGACACCTTCATCCCACATCTCGAAACCCAGCCACAATCCCGAAGCCAATAATTACCAGCTTTGCAGTCCCCAAACGTGTAGGATCGGAATAGATTTCTGTCACCCGATCATGAGAGGTACAGCATAACTTTGGATTTCATGGCATCAGCTCTTTTGAGCGAGCCACATGTGGCCAATGATGTCGAAGGCCACGTTGCCCTTCACATTGACGTAGCTCGTGGCGTGGATTGTCACAGCCTGAGCAGGCTGCACGCACTCAGGAGAACTCTGAATACTGTTGTGGGGAGACATCCAGCATTGTTGGCTGCACCCCTAACAGTTGGTAGATCTTTGCGCGCAGCGTTCCATGTTTGCGACACCGGCGGCCACGCCAAAATGATACAAATACTGGTATTACAACAAACTGTCCCAAATCCCTGGGGGAGCAGATTGTTGTGGGGCCTGGGCTTCTGAGAGCAAGTGCTTTGAGAACCTTGCCTGACTGGCTCTCGTTCCAAGTCAAACTTTTTGATGACATGCTTTCCAATTGTTGCGATATAGCTGACGGAAAGTAGAGTCGTCCAACACTACGTCCGCACCAACACCTGAGTGCGCAACTCAATCCGAAAGTCCTAGATTGGTAGTCACCCGAGCTTTACATGTCTATCATTTAAATGAGGCCGCTGTTGCCAGGCCTTCCACATGTTGACATGGCTGATAGTACTATACAACAAGACCATGAGGGCTAAACTCCATCCAAACATCCTAGAGTAGTACGCATGCCTGAAACTCATATGTTTGTTTTCCAAATGAAACCTTTGGTTCCATGCTTTCCACATGTTTTGGTATGGCTAACAGAAACAAATTCGTCAAAGACTATGCGCACAACACCGGAAGGCTCAACTTCATCCAAATGTCGTAGGTTGGTAAGGTACGTGCGCATAAAACACTGATATTCTGATTTCCCAGTGAAATCTTTGATTCTGCGCTTTCTACATGTTTTTGTAATCCAAGCTCGTCCAAGACTGTGCGTGCAACAGCCTGTAAAGCCTCCACTCCAGCATTCTGATATGCCGCGGCGATGGGCTCAGGGCTGAGGGCTTGTCAAGTTTTAGGGTTCCCATCATGTCAGAAAACTCCCTTTAAGCTGTCTACAGAGGGCACTAGGTTCAGAGGTAGTTGTTGAAGCCACCTGGAACAAATTCCGGCTGCACTCCCGAAACTTAGAACGTCCTCGTTGGGCTTCTGAGGCGTCCAACTCCCGATGCCCCGGCGCTCATAGTCGAGGGCTTCCCGATGCACAAAGAGCCGTGCACTTGGAGAAGCATGGTGACATAGATTACACGCTACTGTATACCTTCATGAAAACAAAGATTGACAAGCACTACAAGACATTTCTTGAAGTCGCTGAGGCCAGCGGATGTTTCTCAAAGTAGGCTTCGCTTCGAGCGCGTACAGTACAAGGGCCCCTAAAAACCCATGGGCTCACCCAAGCCAACACAAAATCCCCTCTTACCTCTCGCTTGCAGAAGTGGAAACCCTGCCCTTTCTACCCTAACCCTCTGCTGTAAGGCAGGGAGCGCGCTGGAAACTGTGGTGGATGGAGTTGTAACGCGCGTAGCACGCTTGGCCGTACTCCTTGCATGGGAAGGCTCTTGGGAATGTAGGACACCCACGGAAACCTGACGTTCTGGGCGATATCAGTAGTGCTTCGCACTTTGCTGATCTTTGCGTCTATAGGTTATGTATTGGATCAGTCATTTGTCTATTCAGCCTCCACGTGTACATGACCATGAATCTCGAAGTGGCCACGCCTGGAGGAGTGGCTGTCATCGCGCTTTGGACAGCTACAGGATATGAGTTGTGAAATGGGGAGAAGACGGCAACACAAAGACAACCGAATACACTGTGTAAAACGTGGCTGAGGCATACACAAAAAAAAACAGCAAGCGGCGTACACTGCAAGCTTAAACCCGAAACATCAAACCCCTACACTCCAACACCCTAAATCACAAGCCTCAATCCAAAGCGAGCTTTATGAACGCAGCCAACAAAGCTGCGCTTTACCTGCAACCACACATGGACACGAGTCCTGGATAATGTGGAAGTGCAGAGGGTACCTGTCACAGCTTTCTTGTCCAGGCGTACGTTTACGGGAGGTTGGGGCCTTCAGGATTCTAGCATCAGATTCCATGAGCCCCAAGCCCTCAAGCCCGATGCATCTGTTGTATGGTGTGCCGGGGTTTAGGGATGGGGGCTCCATCAAACAAACACCATCGGAGACCAAGCACTCCGGTACGGTGGGTCAAAATTGGGAGCTAAACTACCGTATGTTGGCAGCTTGACCTTGCGGCATCTCTTCGAAATACGATTGCATTGCAGCTCCCGCGCCGCAAAGTTCTAAGGTATCTGTCGTCGGCAAAGTTCGGGGCGCAGGCGTGTGGTTCGGTTCACCATCCACGGCCCCACTGGCTGCCAAATGCTGGAGGCCCTGGAGTCTGCATACCGTCCCAAACCCAGGCTTCACTTCATGCCTCCATGACAACAGCGAGCACCCCCTACATAAGCCCAAAAAGCTACAGGAGCAGTCGTCCCTCTGTTCCATTTCCAGTGAGAGTTTCTAAACCCCCGTCCACACACCTTAAATTCAACCAATCTCAGCAACTCTAAACCCTGGAAAGCCCGGAAAGAATTCGAAGTTCACATCGGATCCATAGCCTCCTTTAGACCTTTGGTCACGTGTGACTGCACTGTACAGTGTACATCCTGCTATAATTCCTGAAGGTGCCTATGACAGCCAAGCCTACTTACACAGATGAGACCTACTCTCATTCTCATCAGGCCGCCGCGTGTCGCAACCATGCGGCTAGGTCCCCGCAGGAGAACCCTGAAACCTACCAGGTAAAACGCCAATCGTGCCCTAAGACTGTGGCCTGGAGAGTTCGCCGGTCTGACCCAAACGGTAGAACCTGCGTGCTTTTTGCCAGCGTGTTCGCAAGTCCTCCCCTAGAGGCAGGGTAGCGTTGCCTTAATCTGATCCACTAAACCTCAACTGCCCCACAGCACAGTAGAACTCTCACCCCAAACATGGTTACACTACGTATACTTGCAGTGCACAAAGTTGAGAACATCAAGGGAGCCGCAGCTGCCAGACTGCCTGGTGCGTAGTAGGAAGGGCGGCAGTGGATACCCACCCGTTGCAGTCTGGAGTATGTAATCCCATTTTTATTGTCCCTAGGGTTAACAGCTGTTTACGAAAGCCTGGCTGACAGTTGAATACTTCTTGGGGCGAAGGAAAAGGTCAATGCTGGGCGGGGGGTTTAGAGTTTGTAGGCTGTAAGGTTTGTCGGATTCAAAGGATTAGGGTTTGGAGCTTGAAGGGTCTTGGGTTTGGAGGGTATAGGGCTGAGGGCTCACATGTTTTCGGGGTTATACTATTTCTTGTCTAGGGTTGACCCGAAGCAGCAGGCTGCTGTGCCCGATCACTGGCATTCTCAACACAACAGCGGGTGTGCAAAGATCTCGTGGGCGAGTGGATCTGTGGGAGAAAGCCTTTCCGACCACAAAATGTCCCACGCTCGTTTTTGAGCAAATGGTAGAGAACGACAGCCTGTTGACAAGCACCCTGCCCGCATAGCTGCCAACGAAGCCCACAAGGGAAGGCAAACCAGGAAATGCTTGCTCCCATAACTGGCATCATGAAACCTTGCCGGTGGTTCCACGCGGCCACTAGCAAGCCGATACCATTCCTTGACCATCAAGAAATCTCCATCCTAGCCCTCCCCCCATTCTCAGGATGCCAAACTAAAGCAAGGGCAATCATAATCCCTACCATTCTCATCTTCAGCGCCACACCCCCAAATTCAAAATCTCAAGAAAATGAGGCACCTGAGGAACGAGTTGGCTACACGTGCCTCGGTACTTCTCGACTACTGGCACCCTAAGGCGTTAACATAAGCTGAAACCCTATGACTTGTGCCGTGAGGGGCCAGACATGCCAAACCCTGACTGCCCCAACCCCTGAACTGACAGCAACCTGGAATTCCTGGATCTTCCCTTTCAGCCATCACTATTTCAGACATGATCATGGCACCTGCAGGCCCGGCGGCCAGCGAAGTACGCAGCACGTCAAGTGTCAAATGCCGAACTCCACCCAAAACTGAGAGCGTCACCCCCACACAGAAAGCTAAAGCCTAACCTCGAAAATGCGTGTACTAGCACATGATAACTGAATCGGAAGGCACTTGCAGCGAGGGGCTTCGCAGTGGAAGGGCTTACTTGACGCTCAAGAGTTTAAAGCCTGAAGCTCGAAAATAGGGACCAGTATAATTCGGACACTTACTTCTGACCACCCACCCTAAGCCCCAAACCCTAACCCCTAAACGCTAAACCCAAAACCTTTAACCCTAACCTAAGGACCCACCTTCTTGTAGAGCCCTTGCTTGCTGAGTGCCCAGCTCGGCGTTCTCGATGCGGTAGATGCCTCCGAAGGCGACCTTCAAGCACTACAAGAGGACCCAAAAATTAGGCGCCCCTTTAAAAGCGGGAAGATAGGGGATAAATAGTTACGTTGGGCTTATGGGATAAAGGTAAACGTAGGCACATAGTATGTGCTTGGCGCTGAAAGGGCCCATACAGCTAGTTTGGGACCCATATCAAAAAATTACTTTGTAGCATTGTTCCCAGGTTGACGTGGGAAATCTTTCAATCAACCAATTTGGACTTAGGGCCATGCTCTACCCTTTTGTCTGTGCAAAGCACCATTTGGGGTGAGGCCATCATTCAGCCAGTTTTGGGGGGTCCTTGCCAGAAGGATCCTGTTACCTGGGAGGATCGCCAAGCTGCCAACCCAGCGCGAAAGGGCCAGTAACCTGCGCAGTACCTGATTTGTCTAGACATCAAAACCTCAAACGCTGCACCCTGAGCGCATCAAGAACTAGCCAAACCCCAAGCCACCGCCCCCCGGAAATCCGAAATCCGAATCCCTATAGCCCCCCTTTTCTGAATTCCTATACACGGTGATGCGTGAGAAGCCACGCATCATGTCCCATGCCAAACAGAACCACCGCAGAACCTGAATGCTGAACCTCAAGACCACGTCAATGAACACACAACTCCAATGGCACAGCTGTATAATAAGCCCAATCCTCTCCTGACCTGCAAAAAACCCTAAGCCCTGTATCTCCGGGATGCCGGACCATCGTGTGACCGCCATACTGGTCCAGTTCTGAGGTCCTAGCACCCCATGAGGCAGGATGGGTGCTAAAGAGGTGGGGATCATGGGTTGCATTTAGCGTTTAGTGCTTTGGTGCGTTTTTAGTGGACTTCAGGGATTTGGAACTTTGGATTTGCGTCTTGCAGACCTAAAGCCGAGGATTGTGCTTTGTAGAGTTGGGTTAGGCAAATGGCCAAAGGCTTCACTTGCTTCAGGCATAGTGCCAAGTGTTTGTCAAAGGCTTGAGGGTCTAGGCTCAGCGGGCGATAGGGCCCCAAGCCCTAGAAGCTCTTTAACCAATGAAATCGGGGTGCCAGGGATGCTTCTGGAACTTGCGGTCCCCCTGCATGCCTCCCTAGAAGATACGGCCTCATTAGTTGAAGAAGATACCAGGTGGGTACCTTTACAAAAGGGACATAGAAGGCTTATACGGGAAGACTAGGAGGTATATAAGGGCTATGTAAAGCATATGTGGGGAAACTACCGGGCATGGAAGTTCCTTTGCCCAAGGGGGAATCCACGAAAGCACTTATCCTTTGTGAGAAGCCACAAAAACCTTCATCACGTGTAGGGTTCAGGTTCTAGTTCCAAGGGCACAGTATCCGGCAGATAAAGGATGGCCTGATCTGTGCTTGATTTGCCTGCGTCCATGCTCCCCATCCTATGCATTAAACCTCCGTGCCTGCAACGTTTAAATCCTGGAAGCTGCAGCACAAGTCATGACCAAAGCAACCAAAAACAATCCCTATGTAGGTCATCTTGAGATCTGATTGTGATTTGAACTGCGCTGGGTGCGAGCTACGCGCGTCTGGGCAAGCCATGAACCCTACCAGCACGACAGCCTCAAGCAAAACTGAGACCTGGACGGATCTCCCTCAATCCTGACGTTTCGCGACAGCAAAGCCACCTGGGATGCCATTGGTTACAAAATTGGTCCGCTCAGGGCCGAAGTCCAGGATGGTCATACACACAGGCCCAAACCCTATCTAAGACTTCTACTACAACAGCCCCAAGTACTCAACCCTTGCGGTCATACCCTTGAACAGCCAGGGTCATAGGAGTCACACACTTTGAGCTAAGGTCTTGGCCTTGTCTGTTCAATGTTCAGCGTGATTTTCCACAGCTGAAGAATCCCGGTAACTACTATAGGCGCGATTGACAGATCTAGGGTTTTACCCCAATTCTGCTCTTAGGCATAGTTTCTGAAAAGGTATTGCACTATGCGATCAAAGCTACACGGCACTGAAATGCCCACAAGATATTCGTGTGTCCTCTATGCAAGGACTGAAAACCAAACCCTACGCGCCATGGTTCATGGCGGATTCCTTACTTGCCCTCGCAGCGGTTGAGGGCTTACGGTGGCAACGGAGTCTTCAGACATGTTTCCCGTGTTCCAGGAGCCTTGAGCCCGAGCCCAAACCAGAGACATCTGAAGCTTTGAGAAGGGGTAAGCTCGAAGTTGTACAGACTAGGGAATCAGGGAGTGGATCCGGCAGTCCGACTACACTGCCTAGTATTAATACCCATGGTCCGTGCTGGAGGGAGATGTTCAATAAAACCCAGCATTTCACAATCAAAGATTTCATAAAGTAGTGGTACATGCAGGTAGGGATGGTACGATTGAAAGTGATCAGGAACTATCGTAAGCCTTGAAAGAGCACAGTTCAAAGCCAATTAGATGTCTCGGATTCGCAGAAAAATGCAGCCATTACGACCAGAGCTGCTGCCTTCCTTGCTGGGCTTTAGCAGGGAAGAAGGAAATACAATCCCTGCACAATCCCTACCTACTAGATAAATGTGTACTTATTCTTGTATTCCCTACTATCCCTCAGTAAATTTCCAACCAACATGATGGCTTGGATTCCACGAATTAAATCAGTTCCACACCAGCACAGTACATGAGCCTTTGCAAGTTTGGCGCGGGAGAAACCATTAACAGCAAGTACTCTAAACACCGGCGGCGGTGCGATGAACCCTGAGCCTCTTCGAATTCCCAAATGGAAGTTTCCCTAAATTACTGTTCCCCAAATGGGGGAAATGTATATAGGGCCCCGTATTATAATAGGAACCCAAATGTAGGACCCCGTATTGACAGTAATCTAGGACAATCTCCAAATAATTATCCCATAAGCGGCTGTGTATAGGCACCAGCCTAGGAACCTGGCCCACGAATCCCTGAAGCCCATTGTCACAACACAAACCGGCATATGAAAGATTTGGAGAGCTTGGGCTGCAATGACTGATAAAACTAACATGGCCCAAAATAACCCAATTGAGGATACCTTCCATAGCCAGGCTACCCCACTTGGAGGCCTAAGCCCTACAGCCCCACCCAGGAACAAAGAAAAAGTCTGCCACCTCAGCGGAGAGGTCGATATATTCGTCATCCAATGGCCGGGTGTAGAACGTGGAGATGTGGGTGTACCTTTCTGCCAGAAAAGTATGGGGATGTGGGTCTGCGAGCTGATGCTGTCCTCAAAGAGAAGGTTGCACATATCACTTTTGGCCTTATATACGCCCTACTGAAGAACACAGGCTGTCTAGTGCTCAAATGAAGCTTGCTTGCCAAGTGGACGAAACCAACTCATCAGGCATCAAGATCACAACATAATTTGGTGACGCCAACCCTCAGAGCAAGACCCTCAGAGCAAGGATCCTCTCATTTTGTGGCTTGGCCTATGAAAAGTCCTTAAAACACATGTAAAGGAATGCAAGGAGCGAATTGCATGCCTATGCAAGTCTCGGGGATCTCAGTCAACGGTCTCTGCTTGGGGCTGCGAAGTCTACAACCGTCACCTACTTTGGGCTAGGTGGGATCCCTAGGGAGGGCTTTAGGATACAGGGTTTAGGTTTTACGGCGTGGGCTTTACTCATCTGGGGTTCCAATCCCGATTTCCGCAGGAAACCCGTAAACATGCCACATGCCAACGAATCCCCTGTCTCTCAAGTGTGGCGCATGGACGACCCCAGTATCAAGAGCCTGTCCACTACACCACAACAGAGAACATGTCTGGGCTAAAAGGGCTTCTGACGTTGTTGGAAAGACTCCAAATTCAAACAGGGAAGCCAGAGGTTGTTGGAGGGTCTTGTTTGCGTGGCCCATTCTGGCATGTACCTCAGGAGCGCCCTTGTCGCAAGGTAATATATGTCCGGGAGGGTTGTGAGGAGCTGCACCACGAGAGATTATATGCAATGGCCCTATTGGAAGCTTAAGGCCTCGAGTTCCTTAGAGCTGCAGGGCTTTGATGCCTTAAGTTGACCTCTTTCAAAAGTACCTTCAATCTACCTTCAATCCTTGTGTATAAATAGGTCCTTGAAGACATGTTTATGGACGCGATGTAGGGTCCAGGGTGCTGCGAAGTAGATATTCATATGCAGCCCCATGACGTGCATGAGTGCATGAGCACGAAACTCCGGTTATATCATCTCTATACTGTACACGTGTTCGCGGGCATATGGTTTAGGAACTGGCTTGCGTTGTCGTGAAACTCTGTACCCTGTACAAGCCCTCCCAGTCAAATTCCCATCACAACAAAATAAACCTCGTGGCTGCCTTTGTGAGGAAATTCCTGCAACATCCCAAAACTACGAATTGTTACCCACAAGACTAGACCCTTTGACATGAATCACATGCCAACATGTACCCTCCCAAGCAGGATCCAACACCATGCGATCCCTGCAGAGCTGCTACATTCTCCCCTCAAAGCCCTAAACCCTAAAGCCAGAAACCCTATAACCCCAATTAAACCCTATGAGCCCTGAAATACAGGAGGTTCGCACTCAAGCGGAGCCGTGAGCGTGATGGTCTTCATGTCCGTGGCAACGCTTTCGACGTAGACCCGCCTGAGGCTTGCAAATTGGGTATGTCCTTTCCCCCAAAGGTATTCTGCCTATTTTCTGGATGTACGGCTATTATACACATTTTGGGGGTTTAGGTTGAAGGTTTGGATTCTGGGCTAGGCTTTGGAGTTCTGAATTTCAGGTCTAGGGCTTAATTTAGAACTTGGCGGCTTAGTCTCAGAGTCTCATTGATTCTCAATGTACCAAGCTCGGCCGTGACTAGCTCAAGCGCAGTTGAAGGACCACAACTCCTACTTGAAGAAGGCTGCAGCCGAAGTTAAGTGCTTCCGTGTGGGCATGTAGAACTGTCAGGTTAATTATCAAAGGGTTTTAGGCTTGTACCCCTAGGGTTGTACCTCTGGGTTTTGGGATCCTTTAAAGGGACCCTAAGGGTTTACATTGGCTCATGTAAGGACTATATTAGGACCATATTGGGAAACCCTTTTATAGGGGTACGACCTCAGGGGTACAACCCAGGAACTCTTGAATAATTATACACGATGCGAAGCTTCCGGCATCCTGTCAGCCTTGCGGGTACAGGTTGAGGGTAGTTTGTAATTAGGGTAAAACGGAATCAAGCCGTTGTGCTTCCAGTGATGTCACACCTCTGGGAGTGCGCATGAACCAAACCTAAATGATGCACATCCCAAGTGTAGGCACACTTTTCCAGCTACAAATCACCCGGCTTCTAAAACTAGGGGCCATAATCATGACCTCGATTCTGCAGCAGCCCTAAGAAAGGAACTCTATCTCGCAGGCCCGAACACTCAAATCTGTACTCACAAAAGCCACTCGCCCAAGTCCGAATCCAAAATCCAAATCGCTGAAACGTAAACCTTGAACCACGAGCCCGAGACAATGAAGCCCACCCCAACCTCAGTTCTCCCCGTTTTTTGGAAAGCCCCCGATACCCTCACATCGCTCTCCAAGCTAAGCCAGCGTACTCATTGTGGAAATCCACCGGCCTTACATAGGGTTCAGGGATGTTCAAGGTTTTGGGTTTGCTGCCTAGGGCTTAGGGTCAAGAGGATTCAAGGTGTAGGGTGTCAGGCTTTTGCGTAAGCTTAAGGTTTCAGATTTTGGTGTTTACAGCGTGCACCTCAAGACAAATTGACAGCGGCACCCTCAGGAATGGGTAGCTTGCATTTTGACGTCTGAGACCCATCTAAGAATTATGGGATGGTACAGTTTGTGATTCAGGTGCTGGCTTTGTCCGCCAAGGCTTGGAGTTGCATATGTTGAAGCCCTTCTTGGAGTTCAAACAGTTATAGCAATGAGTAGAGGTCTTGCCAGGGCAGACACAGCGGCAACCGTATGTGGAATGCCTGAGACCTGCCTACAAAGCGTATAACTACCGAATGGGACCTCTAAGTAGAGGTCGGCCAGAGAGGGCTGATACTTTCAGGGCTTGGGGCCCGCAGAGCACCATGGTTGTGATGATGAGTCCTTGTCAGGCTATATGCAAAGAGAAAGAGGGGCCACTTTTCCGTAGGTACCGTTACCTGCTGCGTCCCAAATCGAGGGGTGAAAGGGCAGAGGTAGGGGTGGAGACCCATGGCTAGCGTTAAGCTGGCTGTCATTGCCTTTCAGGGGCTGTGCTTCCTTTTCTCCAAGCTAGTTAAATGTGGCAATTATTGAATTAAGTTAGAGCTCGTAGCGTTCGGAGGCTCCGGACGGACAGTCAGTGCGGTTGCGGAATACCACCCTGAAAGCCCTTACTATCTCTCATCCACCACTTGCTCGAGATAAAAAAATCTCAATTCACATCCTCAATGCCCCCAGCCCGAGCTTTCATCCGTGGTGTGTACGGCTTGCTTGTGGACATGTATTTGAAAGGCAGCTTGCCGTGCCAGGCATAGATGAAGAGTATCGTGGTATCAATTCACAGAGGTACCTACATGACCAGCAAAGTTCAATCAGTGTGTATACGATGTGTTTTCCGCTGACACAACGTTAACAGTATCCTTCACAAAACTCGATCAGCGCTGATGCAATGTCATGACTGCCGATCAACACAAAAAACACTTTCTACACCCGAAGCCCAACGCTGTAGAATCTGTGTCCTCGTCCTCCCAACCCAACAGCTTTGGAACATTACATCCCTTGTCTCGAAACTCCAGCTTACAAGTCTCAAGCCTTACAACCCTCCGGAAAAGCTCGAAGAGACGCAAGCTTTGAACTCCAAATCCTAGACTGCGAACCCAACACCGAGAAGTCTTAACTCTGAAAACAAACTGCCCTTATTTCTTCATCTTAAGTCCCACATCCCAACACCCGAGCCCGTAAGGCTGAGGATGGAGCGGTGCACCATGCATGCCGTTACCATCGAAGTGCTTATGAGGCATATCTGTGGCCTTAGCAACTCTCAAAAAAGCGCAGATGTATAAGTTGTTTGATGGAAGTCTGCATGACCAAATAGAGCAACAACCACTAAATGGAGTTGCTTAGCCTACTTTCAAGAGCCGAGGTTGCTGAGTGTACTTTCGGTCGTGCGGGACGTTACAGGATTTGTCATCTAATAATGTAGTGCTCAAAGTTGAAGACCAAGCCTTCAGCATACCATATTGGGGGTCTTGCAATCTGGGTTCAGAGCTGATGGGTCAATGACAGCCGGGACAAAGGCATACTCATTTTAAACGTCTACGTAGACTACTGCATCTTGTGGACGAACAAAATGACGCGCTGCCAGGAGTTCCTTCGAGCTCCAGGTTTCCTGAGTCCTTGAAGCAGTCCGCCTGTAATGGTCTTTGCACCAGGCAAAAGCATTCTGGACCCTGAAGACAGACGTAGACCTTTGGGCCCACGCCAAAAAACCTGAGCTGTAAACCTTGAACCAAACCAGCCTTGATGTACATAGTTGATCCATTGTTGTACATGCAAGATGTTGCATTCCTTGACAAAGAAGCGTATGCAGGGAATGTATCATGAGCTCCCCCCATGACTATGTCCAGCAGCCCCAGACTTATGCGAATTATCGGAGACTTACTGCAGAACAGTACTGGTACCAAATCCAATGCCAATGAGCTGAGGAAAGAAGCAACTATTTGGAGGTTCATTGGCTTGCTCAGTCCCTGAATTGTCCTGCTCCTGACCCGCTTACATGAGGTTCTCAATACTACCCCTACAGAATCCTAAAGGAGGGACTCCCAAGTTTCGTCCGGAATCCCCAAATATCCTGGGTTTCGAGGGCAACCTGACTTAAGAAACCCTGCCCTACTACACCTGGACCTGCGGGTAATGTAGAAGCCTGAATAATTACCATGTCCTTTTTCCATTCGCCTTTTCATTTGATTCCCAGCTATTCTAGAGTATATTCACGGCATCCTGGACATGTGGTTGAGAATCTAGCTCAATTCTAGCTAGGTAGGCGCTAAGAGTTTTTTTCAGGAGGACTCCATAACGTCAAGCCAACCTGCCCTGGAGTCGCTGCCACCCCCATACCCGCAGAATCCTTGACAGTCATCCTACTGTCAGAAACATCTTCTTAGCATGTCAAGAAACCAGGATTTACCTGCATTATAAATACTATGAGCGTTTAAGACAGGGAACCCTCCCAAAAAAGGGACCTTCAATTGCCCTAACTCTTGAATTGAGAACCCCAAGCAAATCCTACACCCACATCGTGAAACCCTAAAGCTGAACTCCTAGACTGTAAACCTTCAATGCTAACTGTAAAGTCTGAATCGCTATAAACCCTAAACCCTAACCACTGGAAGCTCTAAAGCCTAAACGCTCAAACTTAAAACAGTACAAGCTTTGACCCCAAACCCTATAAAGTACATATTGTACCCCTGCAATGGAAAATCAAATGGAAATGACAATGGAAAGTGAAAGAGAAACTGGGGTAATATGAGCTAGAGTCTAAACTCCCAGTATCCCCCTTGATAAGCCCTATCATACTCCCCTGTAGAATTCCCTATATAACCGCTTTAAGGAGCTCATACAGGGATCCTCCATGCCCTGGGAGCATCGCTGCCACCATCAACTCCTCACCCGGCTTCCAGTCCACAATATCCTGCGGAAGTAAGCGGAGTTCATTTGGGGTCTGCTCAAAATTGTGTAGGATTTATGGTGGTAGGGTCTTGGGGTTTGGGTTTAGGGTTTGAGGATTGTGTTCTTTTTTACATCTCTTTGCACCTTTTTGTGCCAGCAGAGTGCTAGGTCTAATGATGAGGGTTTTGTAGGGCTTAGAATTTGTTCGAGGGTTGCTCTCAAAACAGGGAATCCTTGAAGACCCTAGGAATATCGGGTAGTTACACAGGTAAGATAGAAAATTCTACGGCATCATGTTGAGAATCTGGGGGAAGGTCGCACTAGTTTTGTATTCGGAGGGAAGTTATGTGGCTTGTAGGGCTTTACGCTTTGGGGCGGGGTGTAGGCTTTGAGGCGTGGACCCGCACAGGTCCCCCATATTATGCTGTCAGGTGTTTGTTGTTGAAATCCACTCAGTTCCCACTCTCCAGAAACAGGGAGGTGTTCCGCCCTAAGAACAGGCCTCTCAATCGGACGCCAGCACAAGCGGGGGTGAATGACCACCCTCTGCATACGAAGGTACTTATAGCAGTTTCCCAAGACCTCATTGGTACCCTTGTTTCTTGAATCTCCCAGCGAGAGGACCTTGGTGGAGTTGAAGGGAGCATGGGAGGGTGGAATCCAAAAGTCCAAAGAGCAACTCTACCTCCACCCCCCTTTCTTGCCTGCAGCCCCAGCGATGTTACGAGCACGTCCACAATCATGATGCTGTAAATAGCACTGTGCGTGCGGCTGCGAACATTTTCTATGGACTTCTTCTTTAGAAGTCCATGGGAAAATGCTCGTGACCGCAAGAACCATCCTATTTGCAGCATAAAAGAGTGCTAGCGAATGCATGCGGGGACCGGGACCCATAATAACGTCCACCACGACCGCATCCAAAACAAGTGAACCCATGCCGGCACCCACAATGATATCCAGGCCGACCACATCCATGACCACGAAAACACGGAAATACACAGCACACTCCATCGTCAAACCCTGAGGGCTAAGTCCTAAACCATGCAGTTCTATGTACCTAGTCATGGGTAGAATGCACCTGCCAGTCGGGTACAGGTTAGGAACTTTCTAGGGATCTCAAATGTGCCTGCTCCCATAGGCTCCTGCATTTATGATAGAACCGCTGTCTTGAAGAACGCCTAAAGGAGGCGCCAAGCTATTGAGAAAGCCTGAAAGATCCATGCTTAGAATTTTGACGCCCTGGCCCCGCCTGTAGGACAATGACCCGGTCTCCCTTGAAGGCAGTCTGTGCCAGGCGTGTCCAAACCTGCTGCAAAATGAGTCTTGCCTTGACTTACTGGTCGTTAGCACATAGAAAAAGACCGCAAACAATGCAAACTGCACTGCTATGAAAGATTATATACCGGGTCCACTAGAGGGATCGGTTCCTGCGCTCCCTACCAACTAACGACCAGGAAGCTGAGCTCAAACCCTACGCCCCATTGCTTAGGCTCTACCTGAAGCCAGGATGTCCTCCTTTTTGGAGTTTGTGACCTGTAGTTGGGGGGTGTACCCTGCAAAGGAGGGACATCCAGGACTAAGTGCAAGCCATTGGGATTCAGACCATCAAAGCCCCAAGTCAGATTGCGTGTCACGAAACATGGGCACAATCTCACAAAGGCTGGGACTACAGCTTAGAGCCTGTAAATCACACCTTTGTTCTTGGCTCCGCCGGAGCATAAACGCGCAAAAAATGCATACTTGGCCAACCTCTCCGGATGTGGCCTGCGTGGGACGAGCCACGCATTCGAGGTGTTTTTTCTATAAAGTGGAAGGAACACTGGGCGCGGCTTGAACCAAGGTTTAGGACTCGTGCTTTAGCAGTCCAATTGAAACTTGAGAATTTCAATAACGTTTAGATCGCACAATAGTTACTCTTTAAGAGTCCTATAGACATGACCAACCAAGAGTTCTGCATGATGAGCCCCGGATCTGTTCTGTACATTTCCGTACCTTTCACCCCCCGCCCCACAGTTGACCCGGTCAACGCCCTCAATTACCTCCTCCTGGTCCTAGACCCTAAACCTCCCCAACGCGCAAAGTTCGGAGGCCTTCAGGCGCGGCATACCGTGGATGTCCAGGGTTCCGATCTGGAAGTGGAACGCAGCTGTGGGTTTGGGATTCATACTGCGGTTGCTCACGAGAAGGGTTTCTGCGGAGCTGAGAAATCTGTAGAGGTTATATGTGAGATTCTGAGTCTCTGTTCACTGATGATATCCGGGTTCTTGTGAGACACTCCCAAAATGGAATTCCTGCTATGTGTACCAACGGATGTTGCCAAAGCAGTTGATTATTCTAAGACTAGGAAATACATGCCCTCCGTACAAAACAATGAGGCAGCCAGGGAACGCAGACATCTCAATAAGCATTTCCGTGATCACCCGGACATCTCTCAGATTAGATCGTCCTAGTTAATTATTCCTGTCGCAAAAAAAAGATGCAAAAGGCCATAATCAAAGACCAATGAAGATTACGAAGAGCCATGACAACTCTTGCCAGGATCTGTCCCTTCAATCTACTCTGGAGTAGGATCCCGACAGGAAGGTAGGTAGAGCCCTCTCTCCTTTGTCCCTGCGACAGACATTTTCTTGACCAACTCAAGCTGCTCTTGACATTACCCAAATCTCCAGGAGAAGCGTTATCTCCGGGGTGCTTAAATGGACCTACTTTGGGCTTTTAGAAGTCACAAAGTATCAGGATAGGGGATATTTTGGACACTGCCCCGACTAGTAACAGCTGGATAATAGGTACAAAGATGAATATTAAAAGTTCTTGATATGGCCCCTGCCATAGGCTCTTACTGGTTGGGGGCAGGACCCAAGGCATACAAACAAACAACAGGGGTTATAATTTACTAAACCCCAGAGTACCCTCCCCTGATGTAAAACCCTACTAAATCCTATACAGTCCTCAACCCTAAACCCTAAACCCTAAACCCTAATCCCTTGAGAGTTCAGAGCTTCATCCCTGAGCGCCCGACATCTCCTTCCTCGATAGCGTTGTCTCCCTGCTCGCGGATGGTGAACTGCCTCAGGTCGAAGGCAGGCATTTTAAGACACAGCTATTGTTTCGTATTATGCAAACTACGAGAGAATATAGGATATTACCTGCTTCTAAGTTGTGTTTAGCAACCTAGCCTTAGGCGTAGGTAGGTCTGCAGCAATAGAAAGCATCCGCCCAGGATTTTGACATCTGGGGATTTGAAGGGTATGCATTGGCAGGGCAGCAAGAAGTGGGCTTTGGGGGCCAAGGTCTGGAACCACAAAGATAGCTGTTATGTAGTAAGTTGTTTAGTTTCAGCAGTTGTGACAGTCATGGCTAGAGTGTTGCAGTTTTGGATTTACCAACGTCTGAAGCTCCGATAGGAATCTTTGGGCTCAGGATCTAGGGTGCGGGGATCAAGTGAGCCGGGAGGACTTGGGGCGGGGATTTCTCGGGGTAGGCCATTGCCTTCACGGCTAATCGCTTTTTGTGTTTGGAGCCGCGGGTTTCATTGGAGCACTGTATACGGTGAGTTGGACAGGAGCAGGTAATCTGTCTTCTCGTGCTGCAAGTACAAGCACATCTCGCTGCACTCTGGTGGTCATCCGAGTCCTGTGTCCATGTTCAAAGCACTGCTCCTTTGCGGTTTAGCATGTTTGGGGCTCAACGGAAGCCACATAAAAATCCCGCAAGCCCTGTGCAAACCCAGCACCCGCACTACCAAAGCATGCAGACCGCAAAAATTATGGACCCGCAGTTTGGCATACGATCACGAAGCGGGACTGTGAACCTTCCTCCGATAGTCCTCATCACGCTCACTAGGCGTAGCTTACTCTGTCTAAAACATCATGGCTTGCGAATGCTCCTACAAACCTGGCATCAGAAGCCAACGAAATACCTATGAACCCGAACATGTCCGAGGAACGTGTTGGAGACCGCCAGGACCTTGCCACCGATCACAGGCCTCGCTAGCGTATGCCAGGGCGAATATTCAACGAAATGGGGTCCGATCAAGAGAATGGACCCTGGGAGTCTAGGACGGACTGGGGAACCCTGGCTGCGAGAACTACCTGACAAGTGTGCAGCGACTTTGCGACTTGAATTTCTTTGAAGTCGAACCTTTAAAGCCTGAGGAATCCTCTTCCCATCACAACATGAAATGCCTAGAGGCTCTCTTGTGGAAGAACTCTGCGAAAAGGGGCCCTACGCTACAAACTAAATGCAGAACCCAAGCCCAAAACCTATCCTCCCCAAACCCAATCTCTATATCACGCGCCGCAGCCCTCAACAGGTTGGGGTTTAGGGTTTAAAGCTCTGATGGCTCTGCTTGAGTTTACCAAGGGTACATGTGGCATCCTAAGGACGTTATGCCCTGGAGGTGCTAGGGCTGAGGCGCCATGGTACAAACCAGCAGGGTACGCGGATTGGAAACTCTCTGCCACGATTCTCAGCAAGCAACCAATCAGGTGCGTCTTTTCAGAACGCGACGCAAACCGGTATTCTGTAACCTTGAGATCGGACTGATCCCAATTCACTGTGCCCTGAGCGAATCTCGCGCAACATGAGACTAGAAGCTCATATGTCAGAGGCGTAGAACTGCGCACAGCCATGCTCGCACACAGTCTTGAAAGTCGGGACATCAAGCCAGGCACGGTAGCCATACAGGACACCCAATGCTGTGATCACCTCCAAGGGGAAAATGCTCCAGCATCCTATGCCTTGAGCTTGAGACAACACCCAGCTGAAGATCCCAAACCCCCGGACCCGAAATCCCCTGGCACCTGAGGACGTAGAGTAGAAGGGGGACTATGGGGATCCCTTGCAGGATTGCATGAGTATTAATTTGAGAGTCCATATGGATAGTTTTTTGTGGCGGGTTTTAACCAAGATGAAAATGCAACCTTACTCCATGTCGGGAGATTGAGTGGGCCCCCCTATTAAATCAATATTCACATGTGCCTTGAAGGATCCTGAACCTTTGCGTCGCGTTTGGCGGACCTTCGACAGAACATCCTGGGTCAGGAAAGGATTACTCGGCAACCACCATGCTCCTGTATAAGTTTGTCGCAGGGACACCTGGAGCCCTGCTATACCCGAAGCAGAAAGGAAGGCTGAGTGTCGAACAGTCGGATGGTGCTGTACCTCAGCATTCGGCAGAAACCAGACCCTGCTGCAGCGCACCCCATCATGGCGGGCTAGAGCCTGTAGAAACAGAGGACACAGCTCTTGATAAGGAAGGTTTTGGGGGGCTGGGTGACGACCAGTGGAAAATCACTCGGGTATAGTCATCCAACTTTTATGTGGTCTGAAGCAAACCACTGGCCGCTGGAGAAGGGCCATACTGGCATCAATCAGCAATGGTGGACACTTAGGGTCCACGCACCTAAGAAATCATCTCCCTCCTAGATCCAACACTACTATTTCTTTAGAAACGTCCTAAGTATACCCAACTAGGCAGCACTAGGATGCTCAGTGACAAGATGAAGCTTGCAAGCATCCCCTTTGCTAGCAAGCCATGACAGGGGTCTCCTACCAAGACTCAGAGCCAAAACACTAGACCCTAAACCTACGAAACGCCGTCTTTCTAAAGGGTTTCACATAGCCCTGGGAAACCTACCCCCCTGGACCCTTAACCCCTTAACCGCAAACCCTTGAACCACAAACCCCTGAACCAATTTTGACAAACTTTCAAGCTCGCAGCTTCTGGCCATGGAGTGTGACGAGCGCCTGCGCGGTAGCGTAAGGGGAGGGAAGGTCTTCAACTGGGTATGTTAGAATGGCTCACACCCTGGAATAAAGGCCTTCTAGCGTTATGTCTCCAGCAACAACCATAAGTTGCCCAGACTTCTCAACTCAGTAGTTAAGGATTCGGCGTCGAGCTCTGCTTTTCTTTGGATGCAGGGATTTGGGATGTTTGATTGGGCTTATGGCTTCCCCGGCTAAACTTTCAGTAGCATGTCACATGGATGGAAACATGGACCCTGAGATCCAAAACTGTACAGCCAAAAGAGAGAAAGGAGTAGGGTTTAGGGTGTAGATTTGGGGTTTAGGTAGAGATAGGTAGAGACTTATAACTTATGCCTGTAGCCAGTTGCTGTGTACTGTAGAGTCGAATTGTCTAGGGTTCAGAGTTCTGGGATTATGGGTTTAGGTTTTGGTGATACGCCCCTCCAGGAGCCCACGTAACTAATTGATGCAAAGGATCCTTAAACCCAGGGATACAATCTTAGGCGTGCAACCCTGAAAGCGAAGAATTTACAAAACGTTCATACTGTGCCCGATCTCATGGCTTCATCTATGTACTCGCTCCCAAACAAGACGAATGTTCAGTGCCAAGTATAGCTGCAGGATGGGCACCTTTCTTGGCTGACAGCGGCAATTTTTGCCTCACACCCTCCACATGGACATGTGCACAGACACAGAAACAAAGAGATTTGAGAAAGCCAAAGCCCCTAAACACCAACCCTTCAACCTTTGACACCGGCCCTGAAGTGCAAGAAATCAGCACGACTGCTATACTACAACCCCTTACACATCGCTTCACGGGTACCCTTTTTCCTAGATCCGATACAAGGTTGTGCCCACGATTTGGTTCAGTTTGTGCTGCTTCAGTTACGGCTTTTTAAATACCCACTCAGAAAGCGGGGGGCATGCATCAAGAAAACCCTGGATCCTAGACCCTAAGCTTCGAGGATCTCTCCGTACATGATGGCCCCCATCAGGTTCCGAACCCCTAAGCTCCTTACTGCTCTCCAACCCACCTCTTCGCTGCCCCTGCTCCCTTCCCCGTTGACATGTTGGCTCTCGGAACCTGATGACCCTTTTTGATGATCAAAGTTAAGAGCTCTGCCTTCTCAAGATGGTTATTCTAAATTCAAGGAATTCTGCTCCTACAATCCTTCTTCACGCGGCACTCAAGGAGCTTAGACCATAAACCTCGAATCTTGAGGCATTGAGGAAAGCTGAGGTCACAGCTCTGTGCCGGAAGGGGCGTTCTTCAGTGCCAATCTCCATGGTTCCGCCCTGGTGAGCTCAAGGCTTAGGGATTCGGGCGTGTCTGGATTCGGTGGGGATCCAAAACGGGTGTAGGATATTGCCAAGAATAGTGCTCCGAAGCTAGAGATGGGGAAAGCAACGCACAAGCCGGAACCCAACAGAAGCAAGCACCCATGCTCTGCCGCATCTGGGGAGTCGCTCATACAATACAGGGTTTTCTGGCGATGAGGGTGCTCTCGTGGTAACGTCGCAAACCACAGCTTTTAAGAAGGCTGTCGTCATGTTTCCAGAGCCCACAGACGCGTTTTCCTCACGTTCGTTGAATTCAGGGGTGCGGCCTTGAAGCACTGAAAAACCATATGGAAAGAGTATGCGCCATGATTGAGGCTTCAACCGTACATCTCTGAACCAAGATAAAAAAACCCGAAAAAGGCTGAACAATGGCAAATGAGTGCCGTTTCAACGAGCCCCAAACAGGGTTCCACAGGAGTACTATAAAAAACATAATTTGTTGGGTCGACTGTTGGACGCAGAGCTGTTTGGTGTTTAGGTATTTCTGGAAGGTTTAAGGTTTGCGGGTTTAAGGTCAAAGGCTACAGAATATTAAAGAATTATCAAGAACATCACATTATGGATGTATCGAAGAAGCGAACTCCGTCTTCTTGAGGAGAATTGAAGCTGCAAGGGGCATGGAATGATGTGGGGGCTTCTTAAGGAAGCGTACCCTTAAGGACTTGAGGGAAGTGTAACATTCCTCCCAGATTGGGCCTACGCAGGTATTCCCCAAGCAAACATGCAACCCCATATACGGACCCAATGTAAAAAGACGGTATCTACCAAGGCCTCCTTTTGGGGCTGTGTATGTGTGTGTTGGGGCAATGTATATTGAGCCTGAGGACTTCGAGTATGTCGGAATCAGTGTAATTGCCAATCATATCGGGAACTACAGGTCTAGCTTCCCAGTTATACTGCATGATGGTCTTGGTAAAGCACCATGTTTGGGCTTCCTGTCACACATCGAGGACGACCGCAACCCCGAACCAGAACGCCAAACACCTAACTCGCACAATCTCAAAACCCGCTTGACAGGGAACTCTAGATCTACACCACTTTCGGTTGGAGCCTCTCCGCACTGATGGGCTTCAGGAATTGCACGTACGGACTGATGATTTAGTGTTTAGATGTAGGGATTACGGCTTGCGCGTCAGGGTTTGGGGCGCATGGCACAACCGGACCCTTTAAACTATAGAAAGCAGCATGACATATAAAAGTATACTAAATATAATGTACTATAATATGCTATTAGCCGGCAAGTAATAAGGTGATGATGGCGCAGTATAATCTTCCAGATGCATGCTCTATCGCAACCCATCCCCCAGACAAACCCTGAACCCGTTTAACAAAGATTCAAAACTCTAATCCCCCCAACGCGAAACTTTGAAAATTCTAACCCCTAAACCTACATAACCTGGGAAGTGTATCTCTAAAGCGATTCGCAGACAGCCTTGACCCAAATGTATGTCGCCTGTAGGTGTATGTCCTGGCTTCGGCTGCAAGGTTGAGGGTCAAGGGGTTGAGGGGCTTAAGATTTAGCGCCTGGGCTCCATGTGAGAGCCCGGGATGTAAGGGTTAAGGTTTGTGACTGAGATGCAATTTGAGTATGTATCTACGCTGGAAAATCCACAGCTCAAACCCGAAAAGAAAAAAAAAGAAGAAGTCTTGAACCAAAAGCGCAATATCTGAAATCCCAAACCTGAGGACCTACACTCATGTCCTATACACCCTTAGTCTTAGGCCCATGACCACTCACCCTGATCCTAGGTCTAAGGATTGAATCCTGAATCCTATAGACCCTGCATCCGCACCAACAAAGCCCTCGAACCCCAAGCCATAAACCGGAAACCCTCAACCCCTATAAACCCTAAATCCCTAAACCCTAAATCGTCAACCCTAAACCTCTAAACCATAAAACCCCCATGCAACTCCAGGCTCCACGTAGCTTTAAAAGCCGGGGGTGGGCATGCTTGGCAAAAGAGTTCAGCCATGACCAAGACCCTCCATCTACCCTCTATATACGGAGGGTCCTGGTAGATTTAAAAGATTTAAGGCTTGGAGCTTTGGGTGCCTAAGGATTTGGGTTTCGAGGATTAGTGCTTAGTAAGGTTTGGGGATTGTGGTTTAGGGTTTGTGTCGGGTTTGGGATTCAGGGCTCAAGCTCGAAGGTGTCCGGTCTGTACTACACTACTTGCATTTTACAAGTACAATGAAAGATTTAAGAGCCGGGGCACAGTAGCCCACGAAGCGGGTTGTTCACCGGTAGGTGGGAATGTCCACCGAGGTCTCAGCAGTGAAGGCTTAGCCGCAATACAAGGGTAAGTCACTTGCACCTGTGCCCTCAACAGCTCGTCCACAAGTGAATCTAAGGGATTTCCGTTTGCAAACTTGGACGCAATGCTGGACTGTGTGAAGCGCAAAGTGGATCACCTCCGACGCGCCCCACAGGGGAGGTTGCGACCGAGCAAGATGCATGGCTCCGCCTTGTCAGATCCCCTGCCGCTTGCTGCGTTAGGCTAATTGGCTTCAAAGTTGGCACGGGTACTACGAAGGAAAGACGATGACCCCTCAGTAGAATCCCCGAAAGAAGGCACAACTGTTTAATTTGGGTATGTCGCACGAGATGCCCAAGGCTCATGCATGTCGCAATGCCACAGCTTATGGGTCTACTGCAAGGTTCTTGCGCTAAGGACCACTGTAGGCAATCTGCGGACCCTGAACTTTGAACCAAGGTCCTTGTTGTCGAACACCAAGACACCTCTCTGCGGTTGATTGAAGGTCGAAACATGTGGGCTATATACCGCCCAAATAAGCGTCGTTTCAATGTCATGGTCCGTCTAATTCTTTTGAAGTTTACCCTACTATCGCGTTCTAAGGGGTTGAGGTTTGGAGGTTGAAGATTTTGGAGAAGGATCATTCAAGATCTTCGGTAGTGACATGCCCGAATACTGGTTTGCTAGGAACAAATACACTTAATGTCACGTAAACACATAGCAACTTCGGACAAAGGATGCGACGGCTTCCAGTCGCGGGTCCCAAGCAGCCGCTCTTCATCTAGGCGATGACACCCAAAGCAACAGTCGTGTCTGCACCCGACTAGAGTTGTGTAATGTAGTTTGGGCTGAAAAAATACGCCTTCTTGACGTTGTGGAATCAATCCCCAGAAGCGCATATTAAGGCCAAACGCATGCCCGAGAAAAGCTCCCGAGAGAAACCTTGCCCACACACAGTATTCAGGGCGTGAATGAGACAAGTTCTCAATGCTATGCGATTGAAACACGCGCGAAAGCAATCCTTGCAAGGGATGGCCCAAGCATGCATGCAAACCCACGTGTACATTGCCTTCGTCATCAATCGACACATCTGTGGAATTTTGTGTGTGGAATTTAAATTTCAAGCGTGAAATTTGATTTTCGGCGTTGTTTGGGGTGTGCACGTGGAGCCTGCGCAGTTTGCCGTGGAATTTGCGTGGAAGTTTTTAAAGAAGAAAAACTCTTTTTTTTACAAGAAATCACGCATTCTTCACGGAAAACTTCACGGGACCCCTGTCAATGTTTCACGTCAAACTTCACCGAACGATTCCTCACATGTGCTCTCATCAAATTTCACGAGCATCTGCATCCCAGCCACTAGTGGCCAAGGTGGACGTTACCTATTAACGCAGCAGCCACGCGTCTGAACTACGACCTTATTGAGAAAGCTTCTGCAGCGTGGGTGGATGGTTTCGCAACCCTTGCTCTCAAGGTCGACCTCCATGCCCTGGGCTGGTTGGACACCACGTTCTGCGGCAATCGCGGGGAAAGCCTGGTGAAACAAACAACTCGTCAGCAGTGGCGCCTGCTCTTGCCGATCCCACACGTCATCAGTTCACTGCAAGACAGGATTTGATTTTACAAAATTTCACTGAAATTTCACTCTGCAGGAAAACGGCAAGCAGATTGAGGGGCAACCGCCCGACAAAGACCCAGCAGGATTTGAAGGGTCCCAGGCGATATGCACCCGGAAACCTACAAGGCCCCTAGACAACCCTCAAGCGTACTTGCAGGTTCCACGGAAGTGAGTCAGGTTGGTCGGCTTTGCTTACAGGTCTCACAGGTCATAGCTCCTTCCTGCCATGTCTCCAGAGGTCTCCAAGCGTGCGAGCTGTCACCCTGCACAGGGGGCCTTCAGAACACTAAAGATCCAGTTTGGGGCTGTGCAAGCCCCCGGCTGTCCAAATCTTTCAGAAGCAAAACCTAAAGAAACGCAATTGTTGGGAGCAACGTGTACTTTAGCCCTGAAGCAGGCGCAGTCCAACTTTTGAGAATCCAGCAAAAACAGTGCTGCAGAACAACATGGAACGAAACCCATACCCCAATGCAAGACACCTCCCTGCTCCACTCTCCATCCAAACTCTACCCAGCCTCTCACACGGACGGTCCAAGTACCAAGACAGTAAGGAATATTCCCAAACCTGAAAGAAGCTTTGGAGCCCAGAACCCAACACCCTTACACCCTGCAGCCCCACATCCCGAACCCCTGATGTAAGCCTACGTGCCTTCTATACGGTATCCAAGATTTTGGACAACCCTTTCCCTACATTGTGCACTCACAAACTTTACACATGCAACCCTGCGTTGGAATTCATACGATGTGGTAGTTTTCATGAATTCAAAGATTTGAGTACAGACCCCAACGTACTACAATCCTTTTGATGGGACCCCCAACCGGTACCGCGAATTTTGGGAAACCCTAAACCCTACCCAACCCCCATAATATCCCCTGGAAGGTTTCCCTAGTTTTGCGAAACCGCCCTGTTTGGAAAGAACGCGCAGGCTGCTTGACGCCTTCCACGGTCAGTATGAGCAGCACAGGTGTGTCCTCATCCTTGACATCGGGAGATCAGGGTTGGGTTTAGGGTGTTAAGGCTTCGGGGACAAAAGCGGATAAAAAATGCAGGGAAGCTATTAAGAAGGAGATTTTGGTAACTCCAACCCCTAACACAAGGAGCTGTTGATAATCATATATCACAGTCATAGGGTCTTAATTCCGTGAATGAGGCTACAAAGTTGGCCTTATTACCTATTCGGGCTCTGCAGGGATTGTATGACTAGACGTCGGGACCAGAAACCCCAAACCCTAAACCCAGTGTAGAGGACCCTGGACTGAGGGTATAGGACTGAAATTGTGTACTGTAGGTGCTTGACTAGGTGGCTTGTTTGTCTTGACAGGATGATATCAAGTACCTGTGCAAGAAGGTGACTTCGGCAAACGCAACTCCTCCCTCCAAGATAACATGGTCTTGTTTTTGTTACCCTGCACTTTCATGTCTTTTGGGCCGGCGTTGCCAAAAGAAGACTTTCGAAAGCACCGCTCCCCGATAGCGGGAAACCAATAGAGGTTCAGCATCACGTTCGGGACCTGTATTCTACGAAGCATAAGAACTCCTCAAAGTCTCTTCTGTGCGTGTTGGGAGTTTTCAGCTATGCCTGCAGGGCTTGTGCCCCCGGCCTGGCCAAATAGATTTTTGTCATAGCTATATATTTACTCCTTCAGGGATCATGGTTAAAGGGGCAAGGGATGTACGGGCTTAAAGTTGGGGGGGCTCTGCCACTGTACCTTGTCAGGGAGTTTGTAGCCGCGGTAGCCCGGAAGATGAATGGGTTGGCCACGCCATTTTCTTTGTTGAGCGCAAACAATGAGTGGCAGGCCGCCCCAATGGAGCAAATTGTGATTTCCAGTGTGGGCACTGCTAGAAAATGCCTCCGCAGAACTCATGCACGACATGCAACCACAGAACCGCATTTAACATAAACGATGGCTACTGCTTAGAAGCCTGAGGTAGGGTACCCTGAACCTGAACACCAACACGCTTATAGTCCTGAAGCAGAAGGTATGAAAAACCGAAAATCCTCTATCCACTGCTTTCAACTACGATCAACCCAAACAATCCAAAACCCTCCAGCTCAAACTCGTGAATCCTGAGGCCTAGACACACCATAAACAGTAAGTTTGCTAAACCCGACACACTCCCACCACTAGAGTCTGTAGACCCTAAGCCCAATTCAAGCCCTGAGCCCCAACTTTCCAAAATTTAGACTCCTAGAGAGGCTAATTAAACCCTATAGACTCCTTTAAACCCTCAGCCCTTAATTCCCAAGCACTCAGCCTCAACTCCCGACCTTAATTCTCCAAGCACCCAAACCCCTAAACCCCTGCAAAGCCTCAATCCTCACATGTCACAGCTAAGGAGCCAGTAGGATAGACTGGCCGGACGGGATGGAGACCAGAGCGTCGGCCACAGGCGGCTCCTTTTTTGGGTATAGTCCCAAGATTTAGGGTTTAGGGTTTAGGGTTTAGGGTTAACTTCTACCCATATTGAATTACAGTGGTATAATCCCAAGATAGCTAACTTCTACCCATATTGAATTACAGCGAATCCCCATTTAGCTAACTTCTACCCATATTAACTTACAGTGGTATGGTGAAACCCAAAGCCCTTTTATTTGCTTACAACGTTTAGGCTTCCCCATTACCAGTTTAGACTATAGGGTTCAGGTTTTGTTTTGGGGCGTTGGGTGTAAGAATTACGGTTTAGGCCTGAGCCTCTGGGGCCAAGCGTCTACCACTTGGCGGACTGTTAATTCGTAGTTGTTCAAAGGACCTGTCCCGAAAATTGCTAGAGGTATGGGCTCTTCTTTGGTTAGGACCCCCTTCTCAGGAAGTATCTTCCAAATGGTTCCTGCTTTAGAAGACCTGTAGAACGAACCTCAATTAACCACGAGATTTGTGCAGGCACTTCTCAAATCAGATTGCGAGTTTGGTAAGGAACTTTGAAGGTTTGAACGCTAATCGCGCCCCCCCCCTGCAGCGGCGTATGGCAGTGGAATGATATTGGGGGGATGGCTTTTTACCCATTTACCCACTCGAAACAGAAGCTGTTTGGGACTGCTCAGGAAAGCAACCCTACTAAACCGTGAACGTAGTCAAGGCTGTCAAGACTGTAAACAAAGTCTTGTAATGTCTGTGTGGGGCTTTGTGGCGTGGGGGATTTATTTCAACGTTGAGACTTAGGGAGTTGGAGGCTGGTGGGGTGCTTGAACGAAGGACGGTTTAGGGGCGTCGAGTTTGAGCAGCTTATTATGAAAACCCAAGCTACCATCTGAGTGCCTACTTATTTCTCTAGCGCGCTCATCCTCACAAGCCTGGCTCTCACAAAGGGTATATTATAGTAGATCAAAGTATATATTATAGCATAGCACATTATAGCACATTATGGTATCATATAATAAATTATGGGATAGTGACACGTTTTGACGTAGATCCGACTTTCAGGTATTTCCCAAAACCTTTGCCGCCATTCTGAGCACCATCCTACTGGGTACACGGCCCTGAACTTAGAGGCGCTTTAGGGGAAGCCGGGTAGCGAATACCCATCATGACCCATTTTTTCCGCATATACCGATATTGTATAATCCTAACCACCCGTAGATATACATGTATATTTAAACTCTCTCTCTCTCTCTCCATATCTACAAATATATATATATATACACATGTGCAGATGTTGTAGACAAACCCTGAAACCTATGGACGCTCCTAAGACCTCTAACCTAAATCCTGGACCCGAAGCCTAAGCCCCAAATCCTAAACTTAAAGCCGTACACCCTGAACCTTCAAACACTTAGTCACTCAGCCCTGACCCTCAACCCGAAACAAAACCAAAACCCTGAACCCCTGAACCCCTGAACTCCTGAACCCTAAATCCCAGATGGATACCAACTAAAAACCCCTGATCCCTAAACCCTATGACCCAAAACCCTAAACCCTATAACCCTATAACACAAACCTTGAATAGATACCACAGACAGCCAGGCCAAGCCTGGTTCGCCCAAGTGTCCAGTTGAGACCAGCGGTCCAGGTAGCCTTTGCTGGGATTTGGGGTTCAGATGCTTTTTGTTGGACTTAGGGTTTAGAAGCTGCATGTTTAGGGTTAGGGTTTCGGAGGTTAAAGATTTACGGTTCAGAGGTTGAACGTTAAAGTTTAGATTACGGCTTAGATTAGAACGGCTGAGGATTGAGCTTTACATGATTAGGATTTGGAGTTTAGTGTTTCACGGCTCTGTCCTAAGGCTGAAAGTACCCAAATAGCATAGGGCTTCGGGCTTATACCCAGATAGTCAAACTTGGGTTGAAGTTTAGGGTGCATATCCAAGTGTCTGGGTTTTAAGGTTCATACACAAGAGAATACAAGGCACATGGTTTCGGATCCAAGTGCACAAATACAGCGTACCTGAGACCCCAAGCTTCTTTGCAGGAATCCGCATCGGTCCAAAGCATATACTATATGGGTCTTGGACTTAACACCCGAACTGAACTCTGCATCATGAGAACCTGTGTTCACCAGAGTGGGATTGTTTCTAATTATACGCCTTGGTTTTTTTCAGCTGAATCGCCTTTCAAAACTACCATATTGCCGTAACAGCGAGCTAATTTATCTGTACATCTAAAGGCTTGGAAGTGGTCGTGCCCGTGCCCTTGACATTCTTTCAGCCGGATCTGACACATGTATAGGCATGCAAGTTGAGAGGACAGGGGAGTTCAGGATTACAGGGCAAAGGGGTTGATGGTAGTTTGGGACTTCATCAGCTGTGAAGACCTTGGTTTTAGGTTGTTTGGGACCTCAGAGGTTCCAGCTCCAGCGGCATCTTTGTGCATGCGCAGTGTAAGGGTCTAGGTATTACCGTATTCTAGGATTCCGGAAGATTAGGGGGTCCACCCTTTGGGGACATGGGCGGAGAGGGAGAAGTCGAAGTCTATATGCGAAGTCTATGTGGGGTCCATATTGATTCTATGGAGCTCATCCGAGGATGCCGGGTACTAAGTGCTGGCCGTGACATCCTGCCCTTTGGGATAGGATGTATCTGGGTGAGGTAGGGCCCTGAATCCTAAAGCGTCAGCTTACGAGAATTGGTTCAGGCTGGAGTTTCACCTGTTAAGTCCTACTTTGGGTTCGACAGTGCAGTGTGCCGGGGGGGGTCTCGAAATTTGGCTGCCCTCGGGACTTTAGGGATATGCAGAATACAAGAAAAAGGCTGCGCAAAAGAAAGGTTGCTGGGATCCAAATAGAGAGCCCTTTGTTGGTAACTTCGAAAAATCATATACTGATGAGGTGAAGCTTTTGATTTAGCAGAGAAAGAGAAAATGGCCACTTGGAAGCCAAGCAAAAGAATAACCCCCAAGAATTGCATCAATAACTTGGATCTGATACATCCGAACGAGCCTTTCTCCCCATGCTGGACCCTAGTCCCAGGTGCCTCAAGCCCAAGCCAACTTCCTGCATGCCTTCAACCTGAACCGTTACGCTTCAAACCCTTTCGTACACCACAACTGCAGCGCACGCAAATCCGTTGCTTTGTCATATACCCCTTCACTCCCTAAACCTCCTCTACATCGCTGTACCTCACCATAAATTTCGAGCTGCATGCTAGTCGCGTTCTTTGGAAAACCCGTACCAGAGTTCTCATCGACACGCTTGCCGAGTACAAACTTATTTGGTTTGGGGATCTTCTGAGCATCTCGACGCTATTCCTGATAAGCCTAAATCCAGAGCTGCGTCTTTAAGAGGGATCCCAATAATGCCTCCGAAATCCCTACGCCCCTACTTATCCTTTGGGCCTCGCATTGTGAGAAACCACCGTTTCTACATATTTAGCTCACAGCCAGGTTGCGATAGCGAGTTCCTGGCTTGATCCAAGCACTTCCGGCGCCTCCGAAGCAGGTTGTTGGATGAAAGGCTTTGATAAGGATTCAATGGGCACTGCGAGGGTTATACTGTATGGCTACGGCATTCGGCTTAAGCAGACAGGCATTGTGCATTGTTTAGGCCGGAGACTTTTACTCTATTCGTTGAGGAGACCAGCCACGGGCTGGGAAATCTAATTCCAAAGGGCTACTCTGCAATTAGGGTTCAGAATGGTGCAATACACGTTTAAGAGCTGCCAGAGAGACAGACTGCTGATACAGTATCGTCAGCTTCTGTGCGCTACTGCGAAACATTCCTGAAATTCTACCCGCAGCTCGGATACCTTTTCTCGTCCAAGCAAGTTGAAGGGTCTCAGGAGTTCAAATTGCCATGCCCATCCCTGAAAGCCCAGTGACCTGCTGTAGGTTTCTGGGTTGTCGACCTTGACTTAACAAATTCCAAATCCCAAGAATCCTCAATCCAGCCACCACAAATGTCTAAGCCCCCCAAAAACCCCACACCCTACCCACCCTAAACCTCTTTCCCTTCAGATCACGAATGGCCCACGTAATGAATCCTGGTACAGTTCCGCATAAGCACCTCAATCGCAGAACCGTTCCTATTTTCTAGAATCTCCGTAGGTGCGCCAGTGTTGCAAGCCTTGAAGACAGAAGCGCCCTTCCTCAGCCCTTCGTGTTCAATTCTTTGTCTACTTCGCCTATTCTGCCAGTAGCAGGAGCAACCCTATTCTGAGACCCCCACCCTAAACCCTGCACCATAAATCTGAATCCCGGGGTATAGATCCACAAGCCAAATAGAGACTACCCCTATGCCTTAAACTTAAACCCTGTAAGAGCAAAAAATCCCCTAAGGGTCTGTGGAAGGGCCATGTCCCTCCTGCTACGTACACTCGCACGGATGGCGGGCGGATGCCCGAATCGCGAGCCGTCGTCACCTCAGGTCGGGGCTTTGGGTTTAGGATTTGGGATTTAGGGTTTGGGGTTTGGGGTTTAGGGTTTGGTGTTTGGGGTTTAGGGTTTGGGGTTTAGGATTTGGGGTTCAGTTTTTTTTTTAATCGGACCCTTTTCCCTGCAGATGAATCCCGAGATGCGCTAGTGCACGGCCCAAGCCAGCAATCAGCCAGCTGCAACCCTCCGCATGGGGTTCAGGGCTTGGGGGTCAGGCCTTCAAGCGCTTAGCGTGTTGCACGCCAAGCTGGGGGTTTTGGCTACAAGTACTTGCGGTAGTTTACCAAAATCACGATAACAACTCTGTCTGTACATATGTATAACATATATATATATATATATCTCTCTCTCTCTCTCTATCTTCTTCTTCTACTGGCTCTACCCACCCCCAAGAGGGCAGGTGGGAGCTGCGCCCCTTAGCCGCGCAATGGTTCAGGTTGTCTGGTCGGTACAGGCGAGGACCGGGATGCCACCATTACAGTTCACCTGCACATGTCACAATCAACTTCTTGAACCGTTTGGGTCTTCTGTGGGCTAGGAGCATGAGGGTAGGGGCAATAGTGGATTCGCTGAAGAGGGGAGCGTTTACCAACATTGCACACTGTATAGGCCCTTTCAGAAGGACGGTCTGGAGATGTGTTTGGGGTCCATGTGAGCTAGAATCTAAACTCGTCCATAGTATCCCCTTAATAAGCCCTATAAATGTCCCCATATATCATCCCCTATATAACCCCCCTTTAAGGAGTTTAGACTACGGCTCATGTCTGTCCGCGGCAGCCTATAGAGGTCTTTGCCAGGATCCCGGAAGCCAGGGGCAGGCATCTAATACCTTACCACCCGAAACCCCGCGCCATGGAAATACCAAAAACATATTTCCCGACGATCGATCCCCCACAGCTGAGCAGGATTTGAGCTCCCTGTCCCTGGCAATTTTTTTGGGGGGACACCCCATCAAAACCCTTCACTGTAAACGCAGAACATTTCAAAACCGTATAGACCCTTGAAGAAGGTTTCTCATGACAGGCGTACCCGCAAATTGCCAACCTCCACCCAAGCCCCATGCCCAACCGGGGATTACTCAGGTCTTTCTCAATGGAAGGGGGTCCTCTAGAAGGCTGCCACAAAAGAAGCCCATAATTTTCAGAACAGCCACCCACTCTTTACCTAAAACCTCAAGCGCACAATATGACCTCCATTACAACACCAAAAGCAGGAACATAATGACTTGAGAAACTCTTGCTTGCCCCTTCAGTTCCCGGCGCAGGTGACCTGCGTGGCAGCCACCTGTTCGCGTACAGGTATGGTGATCCCCACGTCCACCGACATACTATAGGGACGGCATGGGAGTATGGTATTATACTAAAGTCCCTTTTGCCACTACCACGGTTGAAGGCTTAGAGCTTCGGGCTAAGGGCTTGGCCCTGGGGCTTGGTGTTCGGGATATAGTCTGGGTTGAGGTTAAGGGATTCAAATTAAGTTACCATCATGGGTAGATATCGTGGATCATGGCGTTTCCCCAATACAGTAACTTAAATTATGTTCCTCAACAGCAACCCATAACAGCAACCCAGTATCAGGTTAAAAGGACAGGGGCTGCAGATGCAATTTCCAATTTACAAATGGAGGCCACAAGCTTGCAGAAAATGGTATCTGGCGTGCCAGGTATGGCTCCTGCAGGTTCAGGATCAAAGAGACGCGGTTTAGGGTTTAGGGCTTTAGGCATAGCCCTCAACCCTGAGCCCTGCGGGGTGCCCCAGCTGAGATCTGGTTTTAAAGATCTTCTGTCAGGTAGGGATTCAAGAAATGAACGCCCACTAGGCTCATGTTGGTTTCTTGTATTGCTGGAGGACACCTAGGTCAGTGGACTTCCAGATCAACCTGAACCTTAGCCCCTTTGGGGCGACCCTGCGTCCCATGAAACTTCTGGGCATCAACGGTAGACCGGGTAGCCTTGATGTTGGTTCAGTTGTGTGCTTTTCGTCGTTTCCTATCTCTTTGCGAACACGCCATCTACCTTCTGAGCCAGAGCCAGCCTTACCCTAAACTTACTGGCTGTTGGTAATGGAGGCATTGATCCCTATAGTAGGCACCGTAAGATAATAGTTTTGACTTCTTCCATTTCTTAATTTCTGACCAACAACAACAACAACAAGAAAAGCATCTAGTAAAAGCATAGCCGGCCTATACCTGTTTCCTGAAAACAAGGTCCCGCTCGTGAACATAGTGTTTTGGTCGAAAGTGTTTTGCAAAGATCCATATTATCTTGATGTGTCTGATTGCGTTGGACTGCTGTAAGGTCTCTCAGTGAGGTGCACAGCTTGCAATGAAATGACAGCCATTCACAGCAGCAAAACAAACCTCCCGGCATACCCTGAAAGCCCGTCTGTGGATGTAAGGATTAATTACAAGGAGGTTCTGGAGGCCTCTGCCAGGGATTACATCTGGGTCATCTTGTGAAGTCTAATTCAGATGTACTTGAGGTCACATAGTTAGGACAAGTAAGCTACAAAACATGCTGCCTTGACGCGCTCTGGAGCTACAAACCCCTTCACCACCAAAGCGGAATAGTCTAAGCTCCATCTTCAGCCACTCTAAGGAGAGGGTGCAACATGGCACTAGAGGACCCCATAGGATGTCCTGTGACCCAAAATCCCAGGCCCCAGGCCCTAGGATGGGCCCTAAAAATCCTCAACCCGAAGCCCCAATCCTTGAATCACACATCGCAAGCGTCAAAGGCCAAACGGAAAACCCCAGCCTCAGTGACGATGCAGGCATACTCGTTGAAATCCACCATCACTGGAGCCGTCGTGTCCTAGGGCCGGGCTTCTTTATGGAACATTCATCGTAATCGCCGCCCTGCAGATATCAAATATGTCTGCCTGTATGTCCATTTTGGCTAATTACTAGACAGAGAGAAGGTTTGACACCAGTGGACTTCAATCCATCAGAGGTTTCCATAGGTGCACTTACCTAGGATTTGGGCAGGGTTGCACCGTTCGTGATGGTGGAAATTTGTGTAGCACCTCACCCAAGTCAACGCAAGCTCCGAAATCAGAACAAACATCGGGAGTTCAAGATTTGGCGCTGCGGGCCTCCAGCAAGAAAACAGGCCCGAACCATGCAAGGCACACATGACTGTCGTGTGGAGGGGCACGAAGAGGAACATGCCCCTATGTGAATCCCTGATTCGTTGTTTCAAACGGATCTGCATTCATGGGATTCACCAAACGGCGCGTCCATAAATGTGGATGACAGCGCCTAAAGCAAGGATCAGGTTTACAGAGATCTCGCCGACCGGACCCTTACCCGGCATAGCCTTCATACTGATCCAGATCAACTGCCATTACCCACCCAAGAATAGGAGTAGGCACCCTCTTAACAGCCACATTCCATGACGCTGCTTACGTCTTGATGTGACCTGGCCATTCCCGAAAATGAGGCCCTCCATACTAACGCAATTCTTGCTATGGGAGTCCCTACAGATATTCCATCCTGTGCAATTTTGAGAGGGCCTGGAACCCTTCGCCACAGACACTGTGCACGGAAAGAAACATACCTGACAACACTAAAGCCTGAGCCCACCAAACCCAACATCTCTGAAAAGTTGCCCCCTTCTAAAATGGGCGGCATTTCATGTAGGCAGCGTGACCCTCAATCCCAGCGAGTCGGCGCCCCTGCAGGCCCCTGAGGAGCGCGCGTTGGTCTCCTGATTTGCCTCAGTGCCAGATTTAGTGATTAAGGCTTAGGCCCAAGGAGGCCTTACGCTTTTTGTGACGAGCGTGGTCTTATGAGGAAGCTTTTGGGTTTCATGCTTGTTTGGGACAGGTGGGCAGGATGTTTTTGTCTAAGGATGCGGATCTCTCAATGCGCACGAGCTGCACCATGTTCCAATAGCGGCACAGAACCCTCAAATCTAAACCTGCAAAACCCCGGGCCCTAAGGTCTCAAAATCCCAACATATAGGCTTCAGACAGACAGAAGTAAATCATCTACATATATATATATATACACAGTTCGACAGATACATACTTCTAGAGTACAAAATGTGCACCTGCATGCGCGCACACACACAGAAACCCCAACCCCAACTCCCCTCAGGCTTCAGCCTGAGCAGCTTATGCTCTGTCATGTAGTTATGCCCAAATCCTGTCTTTCCCCGAAGTTCCAGCCCCCAAAATTAGTACCCTAAGGCCTAAGGCATGAGCATTCAGTATGTAGGACGGGGAAATCCATTTGAGCTATTGTCTAAACTCCTAGTATCCCCCTGGATAAACCCAAAAACACTCCCTATATAACCCCCTTTGAGGAGTTTAGGTTATAGCTCATATTATAGGGACCCGTGTTCTCCCAAGCAAAGGTAAGCTTAGAATCCTTCCATGCCCCGGTCGGACCGGGAGGGTGGCTTTCAAGAATGTCAGCTACCCTTTACTTTGCCGTCAAGGCTAGGGCCTTGCCTTCTAAACCTGAAACCCTGATATACCCTGATAACTTAAGCATCCATCCATCCATCCATCCATCCATCCATCCATCCATTCATCCATTCTAGAAGATTTAGATAAGCAAATTACAAACGCAGGGAGAATTATGAAGGTGCAGGTTCCGGGCTTAGGGCGAATGAGGTTAACACGTGAGCGGTGTTTTGATTCTACTTAAGTTCTTATGACGGAAACGCTCTTCCGCGAAACCCTTCCGTGAACCCTTCTGCGGCCCATAGCATCTTCAATTGTTTGACATCTTGCAAATTTATGCTTCAACGAACCTTCCGCGAACCTATTCGCTTCCACGAAATATGTTTTACTCATAGAATACTGTAACGTACATGATGGTGCACCTTCCGCAACCCTTCCGCGAAGCCATCCCCTTCCACGAACCTTCCGCATCCTTCTGCGGCCACAGTCCGGAGCACATGTTGAGATTCAGCTCAAATTGGTGCCGCGAACGAATTAACTGAAGACACGCGGAAGAAAACGCTGCTCTTGCCACGGACGATCATTACCACGTTCGGTTCGGCTTAGAGTGCTTTGGCAAAATTGTTGAGGTCGCTGGGCTTCATATGCTTACAGGAGGGTTGATGACAAGATTGTTAAGTTGTTTCCGATTAAGATTTCAGGCTCTACGTCAAGTTGCTGCCTGCCTACAACCAGACGCATAGCAAAGGACACGCAGAGAGCACGTAAATGGAAAGCTCTGATGAAGCTCCGCTGAAGCAGGAGCTAAGCCAACAGCGATTGATCCAGCTTTTGCTAAACCCTAGGGCTCCCAGATACTTAAACAGTAGGCTACTGGGCCATGTGACCATAGGCATATAGAACCTAGAACCCCGTTTTAGGTAACTGGAGCCCCAGGGAATGAAGCCAAAGGCAGATTTCAAAGGTGTGAGGGCTGCGAATTAAGTGATTAGGGTTTAGGTTTAGGCTTCCGGGTGGCATTTGGTGAGCTTCAAGTCTCTCAAGAGATTCTTCCCATCTATGATGCGATGGGAAGGATTCCAAGCAGGGGCAGACTCTGCCTGCAATGTACTACTGCTTCCTCTGGGAAATCTGAAGATAGAGGTCAGATTCTTTTTTTGGAATGAAGGGTTGGGGTTTCCAAAATTAGGGGTACCTTATTGGGGGTCCTCAGAATGAGGATTAAAGTATTGTGGGGTCTATATTGAAAATTGGGGTCCCCTTATTTTGGGCCACTACCGGGTCTGTAAAACACGACTCCAGCAAGATGGCAGAGGCAGCAGAAATGTGAAAAGGTGCTTAGCAGTACAGCATTGCAATCTATGTGAAGCACAACTCCAACAACATGTAGCCCGTTTTCGTTTAACGGGAACCCGCAGTCACACAAAACTTCAAATTTCGAGCTCTCGGCGTCTAACCCTAAACCCTAAACCCGCGAACGTCTGCACCTGTGTAAGAGATTCTCCAGGCATGAAACCTCAATCCCGGACTCAGCTGCAGGCTGTCCAGGCATCGCCAAAGTTGGTACCGTACAGCGTGACAACCCTGGCCGGGACTACGGTTTAGGGTTTACGGGCGTCAAGCTCTCTTTACTGTCACAGTAAGAGGTCGAAGGTTGAGGGAGTTTGGGGCTTTGAGCTAAACTTCGTGTATCAACCTGTACCCCTCAGGCCCCCTCCTAAACCAGGTCAGTGGCTTCTCAGGTCCATCCTGCTGCCATGTTGAAAGCTTGAAGCCATCGGGAGTTTGGAGCTTTGTACGTTTCAGGGGGAAGTCTAAGTGTTCAGAGACAGGCACCGCGGGAACGGAGACCTGCAGGGTTTTCCGAAGTTCCCCATATTCCCCGAATGATGGAGAGTATCTTTCTCTGAAATCGTATCTGCTTGCGGATCAAACAAGCACGCTTTCGATCTGGGTGGTCGCAACATGTTATCTTTAGCGCCATAGACCAGTTAATGCCTGCTGAATCCAAAGGGAAAACAGCATCATCCATTTAAACCACCCGACACCACCTTTAGGGAAAACTTGGCGCCTCAGCCTAACCTGAAGTACCTAAACCCGCACGAGGTCGAATCTCAGACCCCTCACGGGCTTGTAAAGGAGAATCAAATGAAAGAGAGCATGCAAAATGAAACGGAAACTGGGATTGCATAGAGTGTACTTCGCATCCGACCCAGCTTAGCCGAACCCTCACCATGAGCAGGAGTTACAACCCACTTAGGCGTCCAACCAAGAGTGGGTTACCAGTAAATCATATTGGATTTGTTCTGGCTTCTGCACTAGTCTAGTAGAAATGCCTGCCCTGAAACCTTAATGGAAAACTGCGCCGGCCCACGTTCCACCGCGAGCGGTACCATTCATCGGCGAGATGGAGGTTACTGTGGGCCTTGGTTGGAGGTTTCAGTCTGGGGTTCAAGGATCTAGGCCTAGGCGAGGTGGGCTGTTCTTGCTAGAAATTTCCAGTGACACCAGTGACACTCTGATGCTCCATCCTCCCTATATACTCCCCACAGGTCCCTACATAACCCTAGCAGCTCTCCAACCCCCAAACAAGGGTTACGGCACACCCGGGAAATTCTTGCAGGTATATTCTGAGGATGTACGTCTTAACAAGGGCCGCGCATTTCATGTGGTGGGACATCACGTTGTGATTTCTTTGAAGCTCCTTAATCCTCACAACAAAACTGTAAGAAGGGGCTAGTGAAGAGCTCCTGTCACCCATACGGGGTTCATGCTTCAGCTCTCAAGCAACCAGCTAGAAGTCGAAGTCCTGAATTTAAGGGTCAGGAAGCCCTGAGCCCGTGGACCCCTTAGGTGGGCCTGAAGGACCCTCCTCCCCAAAGGCGTGAGATCCAAAGGCTAGGATTGTTGTTTTGGAGGAAATCATGTGCCCAGGTTTAAGGTGTAGGGTTTTGGGGTTCGGCCTGGAAGTTTGGCTTGGAAGTTTTAGAATGTCGGGTCATGGGGCGATGGCGGATTCTCTGCATGAACGGTATGGCATGAAACAACTCCATGTCTACAACCACGGCTATAACTGACGACTGGCTATGTGTATATGTGACATATGCATATGTATATACATGCAGGGTGATATGTTTTTATGTGTTCTAGAATGTTAGGCGGTATTTTTGCAGCGGGCCAAGGGCCACAACTTGGTGCCAGCAGCTGTGATCCATTTCCCCGCAGTTGTCGGGGTATATAGTGCCTGGGGGACAAACATGCTGAATCATAGAGCTTGAGGTTGCATCAGAGCCATCAGGACCCACCCTACGGACCAAATCCTGGACCCTCAGCCCTACACCATAAACTCCAATCCCTAAACTTGCACTGGCGTCGCTGCGTGCTGTTGACCGCAAAGGTGACAGTGGCATCCGAGCTGGAAACCCACCTGGGAATTGGAGTTTAAGGCTAAGTTGGGGCCTTAGGTTTGGGGATTGGGACCAATTGCTAGTTTTATTGCTTGCCGATTCTGGCCTGGGGATGTGGGGCTTTGCCTACAGCAGTAGGAAAACAAGGTTGGAAGGAAACACCAGCTGGTTCAGAGCTGAGGGTCTGGGTACTTCCAAGCGCCAGAACTTGTCCGATTTCGCGCGAGCTGCAGCTTCCAAAACAAATCTGTTCTGTCGACATGTCCCCGGAAAGGACCGATGCACAGATTACAGTGGCCATCCGCGTTCGAACATATGTTTGATGTTCAGCATGTGCCACCCCTCATCTAACCCATGCATTATGAGCAACAGCAAGCTACCGAAGGGCCCTGTCTGGTCCCTTGGCAAGCCTAATAGTGACAGTAGCTCATATGACATGCCTTGACAAGCACGCTAACTCTTGATGCATTCGCGGGCGAATGTCATCTGCAGCCAGTGCTAGTTGCGTTTTTGGTAGGTGCAAAGGTGACTTTCTGTGGCCGTTCTGCATTGAAACCCTGCAGCTCGAATGAAGCTGGAAGACGTCCAATCACTACAAAAATCCAGGTAGTGACCTCCACAATCCATTCCTTACGTTACGCTAGCAACCCTGGAGCCTTCAGTCTTCACAACCGCCATGTGCACGGAACAAGAAGGTCAACATGCCCGAAACACAAATCCCAAGCCCTGCACTAATGATCAACTAGGTTCCCCAGTAAGCCCCATAATAACAATAGTAATGAAATACTAGTAATGACAATAGATGAAACCTGAACATCGCAAATACCCACCGTCAGGGCCACGTATGCCTTAGTAATAAGGGCGCCCTTTTCCTAATCAGTGTCCATAGGAGACCCCAAACCAAAGGGAATCGGGGTACTACTGGGGTACCTCATCAAAAGGACCAAGCAGAAAGATCTTCCATACTAATGTACATGCAAAGTTCTCGCTAAACTCTAGTAGCTGGAAGCATAAACGGTCGCTGTAGCCATGCCCAGAACGGGTCCCAATACCCAAATAAGAGGGTTTTAGGTCCCAAATACTGTAAGCTCAGTGGTTTTGGGTACACAAAGCAGACGTATTGGGGCTCTTGGACCCTTATGGCTAATCAATATACGTACATCTATATACCTCGGCTGTCTACTTAGACCCTATGTTCTCAGTTCACTGGCTCACCAGGACACCTTAAACTTGTCAAGCGGCTCGAACCTTCAAACCAAGGTTCTCTAGATCCTGCATACGCACACAAACACACCATACACCCACACCCTGAACGAACCCTGCCCCGAATCCCTAATCCTAATCTTCCCACACCCTAAACCTTAAACCATAAACCCTAAAACTCCAAGGCCCCTTGGGCCCGGTGCTCTGTTGCAGCCTGCGGGAACTCGGCATCTGGGTGGATACCACCACGCCAGGCCTGGATGTTAGGGTCTTCTGCGTGCATGGGTTGAAGTGTCAAGGGAAGTCTAGGGTTTCGAGTGATTAGAGTTTAGGATTCCCGGATTGAAGATGGGTTTTCATGGTTTGAGAAGTGAATTAGGTTGGGCGCTGTGTCTTTGAATGAGAGCTTAAGGCTTCAAGGCCTGCGTTAAGGGTTCAGGAACTACATGGTTCAGGGCTCAATGCGACTTTGGTGTGGCGGCTACTGACCCACAATGAAAGATAATTACAAGGGAGCTGTGGCGCAAGGCCCCCAACAGCGACCACATGCACAATATAACCCCAATATACTATAGTAGTTTCCATTTTCTTTTCCATTATCCCAATATTATCCCAATATACTATAGTAACCCTAAACCCTCAACCAACAAAAACGGACCATGCCGGACCTGTAACGCTACAGCCCAAATGCCTGAACTCTCCCCAAGATCGCTATGAAACGCAAGGCCCGCTGAAATCCATTGCCCTTAGCCCCCTAAACTCAGAACCTCAATGCCCTAGACCCAAAATACTCTCCAAATACATCGGAACCCCGAGCCCCAAAGCTAGGCGAGCCACCGTCCGTCCAACGTCCACGTGGAGGTTTGGTCCCAGGAGCGTCCGCACCTTGCAAGTTGAGGGTTTCAGGTTTAGGGTTTACCCGTGACTCAACTTACCAACAGCTTACTAGAAGCCCCCGGACGCTGAAAAAACAAGACACGTGTCAGTTTACGAAGCTGAATTGCTGCATCTATCCTTTTTCCACCTGCAACACTAATCCGTTCCCCATAACCCTTACCCCTCCAAATATAACTATCCTTTTTCCTTTCCATTTGCGCGTCTTAGGTGGGGTCCCAGTTACTAAGGGCCCTAGCTGCTGACGGCCTATTATTTTAACTCACCCCATGATAACTGGCGGTTTCCCAACAAAGGGTACCCTTTTTGGGGTCCCCATACTGAGGACCATAGTATTTTGGGGTCTATATTGGGGTCCCCTAGTTCAGGAATTGCCAATTCTAGACCGTACAAGCCATGAAAACCCTGGAAGCCGCAAGCAATGGATTTTGCTAATTGCCAGAGCCATTCACAGGAGTGCTTGGGAGTTCAAACACCACCATCTGGGTACTTGGAACCTGAGGGCCGGCGTAAAGACACGTTCAAATTCATACTGGATTTCCATGCGCTAACACCATGCCTCCTCATGCAAGCTCTCTAAGCACAGGGCTTACGGGTTAAGATGTTGAGTATATATAGCGGGTTTAATGGATCAGGGTTTGAGGGTTGTGGAGTTTAAGATCTCAGGGTGGCTGGTAGGTGGCTCAGGGTTCATGTCATAGGCTGTGTGCCCTGCAAACCTCTTGAAAGTCTTGACGTGTCTTGACGTACTGCCTCTTGTAAGGCCTCTCAAAACAGCTTCTCTAGACAGCACCTAACTGACACTGCCACATCGCTACATACCTAGTACCAACAGCATGCTATGGCTAGAAAAGTCTAGCGATCGCTGAAGGCTTGCTCTCGGAACCTCCCTCAAAACCCACATTCGGGCACCAAACCTAAGAAAGATGCTCTTGACTCCAAACTGCGACCCGGAACCTTAAAGCCATTAACCTCAAACACTAGCAACCCCGAAAGAATGGACCCACAATTTCCCCAAGGGCCCGACATTGCGCACAGCCACTGGACAGGTGTCCGAAGTAGCTACCAGCTGCCCGATGGCCTCCACAGAGACTTGAAAATGACCTAAATATGAAGATTTCTACATACAGGGGACCTTGGAATACTCTTGGGAACCATGGGGAATACTCATAAAAGTGAGATTTTTAGGATTGTACAGGGGTAAGCTAGACGCCGGCATATGAGGGAAGTTTTGACCCTTCGAAACAATAGGCCACTAAGAAAAAAGAACCTGAAGTGGCTCCCTACAAAGAAAGTTCGTGGACGATTTTGAGGAGTATGGTATTTTATTTAGAACTACAGAAGAAACTACAGTTCTTCATTCTTGCAATGCCGGGTGCACCTCATCTATCAGAATGCCATAAGAGGCCATAGTTTCATCCCCAAAAACTGCTAGGTCCCTGTTTCCCGCCGGCACTATCAAGCCCCATCAGTTCCACTAGTGAAGACAAGTAAAGAAACACAACAAGACTGAGGACTAAAGCGGTTCAAACTTTGGCTCTGGGCGCTCTGCAGGCG
>CAJNIZ010021835.1:12612-35103 GCA_905231905.1 Symbiodinium pilosum
GGGGTACCTATTTGGGGGTGGCCATAATAAGGATCATAGTATATTGGGGTCTATATTGGGGTCCCCTTATTTTGGGAAACTACCATATATCCCCATGCAACCTAAAGATAACTTAAAAGGGGATCTGAGTAGAGCCAGCTTGGCTATGCAACCCTTAGGCTTGAGAATCGAGCCGGGAAAGCCCCATATCCCTTAATTAGGGAGAATACCTTATGTTATAGGGTTTGAGGTTTAGGGTCTATAGGGTTTGGGGTTTAGGGTCTATAGGGTTTGGGGTTTAGGGTCTGAAGTACAAGTTTTCTGAACGTTGGCAGCCTCAGGGAACATGCTGGCTACCTGCGATTCCCTAGCTCTTTTATTTCTGGGTGAGTGTACCTTTCATCATAAGCAACCTAAAGCAGGTTGCAAGATTCAGATAGGGGGGTCAGTATGAAGCTTTCGGGTTAAGGGTTTAGGGCTGAAGGGGTCTGGGGTTTCAGGCTATAGCACTAGGGTGGTGCCGTACGATGTTTGGAACCCCCCAAAAGACCAATCATTCGGAGAAATCCCCAAACATGTCCAGCTTTCACACTGTGGATGCCTTCTCGAATTCTACTGCAGAATGAAAGTGCGCATGCTTCTGCACGCCACTGAACTGCAAGCCCCAGTCCTATAAGGACCCAAACACCCGGATGTGTTGCATCATCCGTGTTACAGATGTGTAATCCTGAATCAGGAATTTACATCGTGCTTCAGGACCCGAAGTCCTGAGCCTCCTACCTTTACACCCCTAGAACCTCTCCCTTGTTTTGCCTCCGCGGAATTTGGGCGTCTTCCCACGCATCTGCTTCAAGGTTCCCCTTGACTCGGTAGACTCTACCCTAGTATCTTATAGAATCTTATAGAATATTATAGTATCTTATAGAATCTTATAGAATATTATAGTACATTATAGTACAGTATATGCTAGTATATTATAACATGTTGGGTAAACCCTAAACCCTAAACCCTAAACCCTAGACCCTAAACCCTAACCCCTAAACCCTAAACCCTAACCCCTAAACCCTAAACCGTGGAACCTGGCAGTTTATGTGCAGTCTGCAAAGCCTAGGCCTGGCAAAAGCTCGGTCTTCAAGCGTGGGAAGAAGAAAGTGATAGTGGCAGAGGCAGCCGCTGTTTTGGGATTTGGGTCGTTCTCAAAATTATGGGCCCCTTGCTTTTTGGTATGGAATATAGTACAGCACCTAATATCTAGGGGAACCATAATGGGACCCTAATTTGGGAACTACCCATATGACTCACACCTACGCAAGATCTCCATTCCAAGTCCGAGATGCAAAGCGTGTTGTTACCACTCAAAAGGAACAAGCCGCAATACAGCGAACGCAGAGGCTCACAAGGGCCCTCCTGCTGAGTGTTCCTTCTCAAACAGACCCAAATTCCAGGAACAAACATGCAAACCTCCTGGCCCTAGCATTGGTTTAGGGTTTAGGGTTTGGTTGGGGCCAATGAATACTCTCAATCCCATTTCACAATTTTTTTCATGCAGTCGGTCATCCCCTACCCAGGACAAGGGAAAATGTGGCCATAGGATGAAACAAGAAGCAAATTCCTCGGAGAATGGGTGGACCAACCCAGAAGCATATCTCGACACTTAGACTTACTCTTCTCTGAGGAAGAACTTTGAAATTTGAAATCTGACTCCCTTTGGAGCCCATTATGATCCCTACTGAACTCAGCGGTGAGGCGTCTCAGCTATAAGACTTCCTCTCAGAGATCTGCCGGTGAAAGCCCTGAGTGTTGAGATCCGGACACTGTACTCACAAGGCGACCTGCTCCTTTTCCAGAAGGAACCTCCACTCACCCGTGGCATCTGAGCAGTTCATGGTCACCACCTTGCAGGGCTTCAATCCGAAATAAGCCCAAGCCCAACAATTAAGAAAACCCGCAATGAGGCTTGAACCCTGAGCTTTAGTCTAAATTCCACTAGCCCGCTTAACAACGCCTATAGTAATAACCCATGAAAACTCTTCACTCCCTTTAAGGAATTTAGATAACGGCCAAAATGCTTTCAGAGCCTTGAACCCATACTTCGCGATCGTGTTCAAAGCAAAGCTCGGATGCTCTTGCCACGATTCGGTCTGCGAAGGGTTCTCAATTGGAGTCTTCCAATCCTTCGCGCTTGAGGGGGAGTCGTAGGGGAGCGTGCTTTTGAAATGAAATCTCGGGGACCCTAACGGTAAATGGGTATAACAAAGAGGCAAGTCATGAAAGCTCCCACTTCAAGAGTCAAGCAGGAGTTTGCGTAAAAGCTGGCGTAAGGTTGGCAGGTTTCAGGGTCCCTTAGGAGAACTTGGGCTCAGGTGTCGGGAGCTTCAGGGTGTACCTGTCTGGGTTTCCGAGCTCATTGCTTTCAACCCTAAGCCCTGAACCCCAAGCCCCCAGCAACTCTATAGTTCATGACTCAACAGGGCAACAGGTGCCAAAAGCCACTTAAGCACAGCCACTCTCCAGTAAGTTTCCTTTGGCTTTTGCCATCTTATTGCACGGGATGTTAATTTTGTTTGGGTTTAGGGCTTAGGGTGCCAGCAACTGCCAGCAATGTGCATGAACCTGGAATGCTTCTCAGCCCATCTAGCTCTTGCAAACCCCCCTCCTGAATCTCTACCCTCACACATGGGTACAACAAAACTCTGCACCTATGAGGTTTGATGGCTCAGGCCTTGGGGCCTCAAGGTCTTGGTATTCAGGCTTAGGAAACTATAGTAATAACATAGTAGTAATAAAGTAGTGAGATAGTAGTAGTGTAGTAATAAGATAATAGATTCAAGCTTGCTTGCTTTCTGGTCTTCCGAGCGTCTTTGAGTGAGGGGATTCCCAGCAAGTCGACAGCAGGCGTTAGGATGCACTTCCTCATATATTTGGGGGGCTATATAGGGATAATGGAAAAGAAAATGGAAACCCTAGGTCCCTTGAAAGGGTGTATATACGGGTTATATTGGGGTTATATAGGGATAATGGAAAAGCAAATGGAAACTACTATAGTATATTGGGGTTATAATATAGGGATAATGGAAAAGAAAATGGAAACTACCATAGTATATTATTGGGGTTATATGGGGATAATGGCAAATAAAATGGAAATTGCTACAATGGGGTTGTGTAGGGTTTAGGGCCTTCTTACTGATGCCTTATGCTGGTTGTGAGTTTGTAGGATGACAGCCAACTTGAAGTGCACAGGGATAAGCGGGGGGTTATAGGAATGGATGGGGTTAAGGATTCAGGGTTGGCTTGTTTGTGGCTAGTAGGGAATGCATGCACCGTGGAAACTTCAATATTTCTGGTGATTAGTTGTAGACAAGGTACTATACAGATCCTGATTTAACTTACATATAACAAGAATGGAGAGTCAAGTAGAAAAATGAAAACACAAAGGAACTTTTCAAGATGGGGATTTAGGGCCGTCAAGAAAAGGAAGCGGGCGTTCACGTAACATATTGTGGCTACTACTTTTGTTGCCTGTAGTGTTGCTTCCCGATGTGTGACAGTCCACAGGACGACAGTATGCCGGACCCAACCCTAAACGCTGAACTGATCGTAAATAATACAAGGTCGTGGAAAGCAGGCGCATGTACGTGAGGATTATGGAGGATAATAGTTCTAGTTCTTCAGATATCTTGCTGTTTTGCTAGTGCTATTTCGCACTGCAGAGAATCAGATGCAGTCGTAGTCAGTCATCCCACCTTTGTTATTCAGATATCTACATTACATTTGGTCCTGTCTGCAGATTGTGTACGGTGTATGTGGTGTTCCTTTTTGGGGCCCCTGTTGTTACACAGACCATGATACTGAGCGTACGCAAACCGAAGGCCATACGTTTAACCCAAGTTCTAGATAAAGCAATGATGAGGCGTAACTGCATTCTACTTTGTGGCGATACAGCGAACCTGTGAATTAAAGCACCATAGCCTGTCTCTTTAACAACAAAAAATGACTCCCTGTAGTCTGGGAGGATGCTCTTCCTACCCATCCTTACCCTGAACCCCTAAACTCTCAACCCTACACCTTGATGACAATTGCAAATTACTCGCAAGCCCCTCACCTTCTGGCTTGATCCTTAAACTTGAAATTCAAAGCTCCACGTCCTAAAACCTGCTTTTTCCTTTGATCTGAAAGGTCAGAAAGCCTCGACTTTCTTCTTCATGCTTCATGGAGGGGGATAAATCACAATTCCCCACAATGACCCCAGAATGGTCCTCACTGGGGCTGCCTCCCTCTGAACTATGATATACTATAGTATACAGTATACTTTGATATACTTTGTTAAAAATCTACTATCATATACTATAATTTATTATACTATACTATAATATATATATACACATATACATATATAGCACCCCCTGAAGCCAAGTCACCAGCGGCCCGGGGGACTGGAGACAGGCACACACTCCAAGGTGGCGTAGCGACAGGCCATGGTAAAGGCTTGCGACGCGATTGTGACAAGGATCGTGCAAACTACTCTAATATGGGTGGTTGTCAAAATTATGATCCCTTTTTGGATCCCTATTATAATACGGCCCCTAATATTTAGAGTACCCCAAAAAGGACCATAATTTTGACAACCACCCATATGGTGTTAAGGGCCCAGGATTTAGAGTTCAGGGCTTAACTTGTGATCCGAGAACGATATTTCGGCACTTCGGCAAGTAGAACATTTGCGGATTGAAAGGGTGCACGGATATTCTTGAGGAGATGTGCGGCAGGAGTACCTTGACCATTTGGTGATTTACAGGAAGGTAGTCCCACCCATCCGTACGTCCTTCAGGAAAGTACTTGCAGCTCAAAAAGGGATGTGCTGTGAATTGCAGGACTGAAAATGAATAGTCAGGTTAATATTCGAGACACATGACGCAATGTCCATTTTAGTCGGAGAGTAGCATGTGTAACAAAAACGGTAAGAATACCGTTGTCAGCTCCCTACCAAAAGGAGCTTGAGCCTCCACATCTCAGCAGGGAGTTCATCTAAGCTGCACATTATGGATCATCGGCCATGTTTTCCCCAACACGAGCACGCATAATCCTTTGAATCCCTAGGTAGCCCTGGGACGCCTGGCGAGCAGCCCATTATTATTCTTTCGCATGCGGAGATGTAGGCCGCAGCTGTGGGGCACTCACTTCTCAAGACTAATGTTCCCTGCTACCTTGATATCATCCTTCCCCCATAAAAAGGGACACAAAATGGCTTCTGTCATTTTGACACGTGTTCGCTTTGGAAACTGCCCCTCTTCATACTAAGGTGGCCCCAACTAACCCTCAACCCCAACCCTTGCCCCATATTCCGGTCATAGAATTCCACCCCTTCATATACCTAGACTCTCCACGTGAGCTCTTATCTAAACTCCTAATATCCCCCTTAATAATCCCTAGCATAGTCACTCATGCAATCCCCTACATAACCCCCTTTAAGGAATTCAGACTATGGCTCATAGACCTTAAGAAAGTCACCCAGAACTACGTGGCACTTAGGACCCCTACTAAGGGTTAACCTTTAGGTACCTATAATAGGACTATAAGGGAATCCCAAAGAGTTAAGGGTCTAAGGTCCAAGCTAAGTCCCAAGGAGAGAAAGTAGACTCTGTGAACATCCTGCTTCGGCACACTGGGCTCAGGAGCGGCTTTGGCGGGCTTGACCTGACCAAGCTCTCAGGATCCAGGATGCAGTTTAGGGGTTTTAGGGTTTGGGGTTTAGGGCTTTAAGGGTTTAGGGTTAGGGTTTAAGGGCCTAGGATTTCCGGGTGGCCCTAAGGTACACCGAGGCACGGGGCTACTTCGGTCGTATTAAGGCTTTAGGGCTTATTAGGCCTTATTTGTTGAGTGGGGGTGCGTATGGGGGGTCAAGGTAGTCCGGCCTAAGCAGGTTCCCCAAATTTGGAAGGCTTGAATTTCAGGGTTAGGGTGGTAGCCCTGGAAGGAGCTGCTTCAGAAACCCCATGATAACTATATTGGACCATGTAAGCGCTACTTTCGGGTTGGGAGCTGTTTACGGGTACAACCTTCGGGAAACCATCCTGCGACCCTCAAAAGGAACCCAGGGAAAACGGTTTAACCAGAGGCATTTCACTCCCTTACCATAAGAAGTCCTACGCCAGAAAATTGGATTTCTATGGGCGGCTACCCCTTGGGGAATACATGAACCATAGTCTACACTCCTAGTATCCCCCTCAACAAACCCCATAGTAGTCCCCTACATAACCCCCCTTGGAGGAGTTTAGACTACAGGGAAACGCCCATCTGGTGTAAAGTTTTTTGGGCAGACAGCTGCATTTGTATGGTCAAACCTCATGTGATTTTCAAAACTCTGATACGATTTGGAATGCTCCCAAAGCAGAAACATCTGCAGCTTGAGCTTTGAAAATGACCTAACGGTCCTAACGTTGAGGGCTTGCAGTTGCTGACCTTATGGGACACGATCATTGCGATATCAATGGACCTTCAACTCATGGAACTGCTCCGAAAGGCTTGGCCAAAAAAGGCAGAAGCCCATAGTGAAGAGGCCTAGGCCTTCAATGCCAGGCCGCCTTCAATGTGTATGCAACACTAGCAGCACGCAGACAAATACAATCAAGACAAGGCAAGCCATCTTGAAGCTAGGGTTAAATTGACTTCTATCTGACATCAGAATCATTGCCTCTGGTTGGGCTCCACAACCGCAAGACATGCGGATTGGGGGTTTCGGGTGGAAGTCGCATGGCTTCAGAATGTTGGTTTCTGTCGATATTTCGCCATAAACAGTCCAGCAAACCCTAGGCCCTGAAATCCTAAACCTTAAAGTCCTAAACTCTGCGCCCTCAAGCTCGAAGAAGAGCCCACTTGACCCCCTCCCCCGCTAAGAACCCCCCAAACCCCTTTTTTTATACCCATTGAAAACCCTGGGATTCAAAGTCTCCAGGGATTTAGGGGTTATTCAGGATTAGCGTAAGGTGCACCGGATTTGCGGTTTAGGTTTAGGTATGGTGGAGGGTGTGGGTTGTAAGTCAGAGTTAGGACTTATGGTTGGGATTATGGTTCAGAGATAACATGCTGATGATTTCGAGATGGAGGTTCAGAGAGGTTTAGGCAACCAACCCAGGCCCCAACCTCAACTCGAGACGCAGGAGGCGGTGGACCCAAGCCTTATACGCAACTGGTTGTAAGGTTGGGTATGGGTTCAGGGAATTTTCTACGTAGGCTTTAGAACTTTGGATTTTCAGACTTTATGGTGTCGAGTGAAGGGTTAAGGGTCTAAGGCTCAATGACAGATGCCTGGAGTTCTCCCTGCCGGCTTGTCTTCCTTTGCAGGGAAGTTTCTGTGCAACAAATGCTGCCCATGCCTGCTAGGGGAGACAAGCTAAATCCCAAACCCGGAACCTCAAACACCTGCGCCCTAAACTGCTGCACCCTCAACCTCCATAGTATGTGCTGTCTGGATTTCATGGAGACTCTCAACAATGTAGGCATCCGAAAGAGCTCTGGCACCACGGAGAAATTCTGAGAAGCCAGTGAGCATGAGTGTCCACACAGACTGCCTAGAACCATCTAGAACCTCTATAAGCCCAAATACCCCCAACCAGGAACAACATAGACTCAATTTGGGGCCAGTTGGGGGTTCTGGTTTGGGTCCTGTTGGGAGTGACCGCTTCCTCACAAGGCCTGTTTGCCTGAGGCCCAGGACTCTTGACCCCTGAACTCTAAATCCTCAACCTCAATCCTTAACAGAAATCCTCATCAAACCTTGCCCTGACACTCCCAAATCCTGATTAGAGAAGCATAAGCCTTGCAGTCATCTAGACACCTTGCGGAGGAGCTCCATCGAAGCTGTCCAGAACACCCACGTCCAAAGAGGGATCCTGCGACGGCTTATAGGGCCTAGATGTAATCAAGGCTTCGGTTTTTTCAGGCCCCAGAAACAAACCTGGAATCCCGTTTCGGCCCCTTTTAAGGACAGCAGTCTGTACCGTTTTTTGGGGGGAATTTTAGGAGTTTAGAGCGTGGGCCTATTGTTGAAGAGTTACGCCTCAGGTTTTGGGGTTTTGTTTGGGCCACAAGCACCGTACGAGCACTGTACCAAAAAAAACTTTCCCAGTCACATGGGGGTTGGGTGAGGCTGGTGCTACATGCATATCACCCCAGGCCCTAAGCCCGATATCACCCATAAGTGTTCCCAAAGCAATGTTGCATCCTGGCCGTGATGTCGATATGCCATCACATCACTTCATTTCAGACCACGCGACAAAGACTACGGCATGCGTCGCATCCTGCAGTTATCTAATTAGCATAGGCATTGGGTTGGGTTATACTGCAATATTAATTATACGGGTCATCCAGGGATTACATTGGTAATCATGTAGGCTTCCACCTGCTTGCCTGCGTGACGCACGCAGGGAAGGCAGGTCCAAAAGCAAAAAAGCTCATCTCGCGCACACGCAGGATTGATTCAACAGTTTCAGTAAGGATGACCAATGGGGACCTAAACCCTAAACCCTTAATCCTAAACTCTAAATCCTAAACCCTAAACCCCAAATCCTTAACCCTAAACCCTTCCCCAAGCCAACTAGGAGCCACAACCAGTAGTGTCCTTCCGTGCGCTGCTGTTTATTACCGGGCTGATGTGAGGAATTCTTGAGAATCCCATACTCCCTACTACGAACCGGTAGGTCGGGTTGGCAAAAATTGTCTTTCTGATACCGCGGGTCCACCCCCGTCTTTGGGCATGGAAAGGCTCCAAAAAGCGGGGATTTCTTAACAGACCCGAGCGAGGATCGATTGCAATACCTTCAGGCATACTCCCTTCTTGGAACGTTTGTATGAAGGTTGCCTGGAATTGCTCCCGAATGGACTCCCCTAAGTCATATGCACTCCCCAAGCCCTAACAAAAACTGCTCTTCGAACCTCACTTGGGATCAGGGGAGACTTAGTCAATGTACTTGTAACCCCTGAAGTCCATGTAATAAGCCGAGTCTTCGCCCTTCGAAATCCCACTGACCCTCCAAGGAAGATCTTATAAAGGCTGCCTACCCGTAGCCCTGGCATTCCTTTCAGAAGCGGTGGTGCTATAACTGCAAGAATGGACCCCAGTGATGATTGACCCTAGGGCCATGCAGGATTTCAAGGTGAAGTTGAAGGTTACCAGACTAAAATCACACCGTCAAAGCCCCAGCCTCATGGCGCACCGCGCTCTTTTGAGAACAACCCCCCAAACCATAAACTCCCCCAAACCGTAAACTCTAAACTGCAGTCGGATGGGAGGACCTGGAGCGCGTCTAGGAGGAGTTTCTGACGGATGGCCATGAGGGGCCTGGGAGCAGAACTAACTCACCTCCCTGGTATATATCAGGGCTTCCTTGACTATGAGGGATCCCTTTTCGTGGGTGCTTACATATGGATTGTAGTATTTTAGGGGTCTGTATTGGGGTCCCCACATTTATGGAAACCGCCACCCCTACAACATGATATGAAACAAGCCCGAGATTATGAGGTCCCTTGCAGGGAACATGGAATAGTAGGGGAGGGGGTTCTGTGGAATGGCCAGTCATGGTTTACTTGCTGGCGGATAGTAGGGAACGCACCCTAAGCCTTAAATCCTAAACCACTGGTGCAGGGACTACTGTAACATGGCGACTACAAGAGCAAGTCATTCCTACATTCCCTAATACTCGCCATCAAGTTTAGAGGTGTAGGGTTTTGAGGTGTACGGGTTTAGTTGGGTTGGGGTCTTCAGGGTTTAAACATTCAGAACTGGAACTCGTAGGGTTTAGAGCGTCTAGAAGCTTTTTAAAGTGCTCTATAGATGGACTCAACTGATGACAGTGCTTCGGCGGCTTTTGGGACCTTGAACCCAGATCTTCATTGTGCTTACTCAGAGAGTTAAGATAGCTACTGGAGAATGGGGTAATGCGGTATATATGGGTATATTATGTAGACCCCTGATTAATCAACCCCCCTCCCTTCAAGGGTCTCAATGTTAGGATCCCTATTAGAATCCTTATTCAGGGGAGGGGGCTTATTAATCAGGAGTCTACATTATGCAGCTCCATAAGGAATATTCGAGAGATCCACTCCTCGACCCCCAGTGAAAGCACCAGCGAAGCAAGTCTCCATTACCAGTATTTTGCCTTGGTGTATTTTGGGCGGACCCTGTTTCGGGAAGTATTCACATGGAGTTCTAACGAAGCTCTGGCATGATGTATGACTAGAGTATTTTGGGTTTCCCGAAATTTGGGCTACCTTTTCTTTTAATGAGGAGGCCTTAAAGCTTGCTGGCTTGGCCTTGGACCCTGGCCCCATCGCCAAACCCCTACACCTGGAAATCCTGAAGCTGCAAAGCTCCAAAACCATGTGCCCTGAAATACTGGAATGTATCACCCCCGACTTAAAACCCCAAAATGCTGAGATCCAGAAAGCAAAATCTAAAACATTGCAACCATTACTTGAAAACCACCTAAACCTAAACCCTAAACCCCTAAACCCTAAACCCCACCTAAACCCTAAAAGCACCATCAACCACCACCCAAGGCTCCAGCACCCCTGTGCGATGCATTCGCCGGTAGATGGCATATTTCTGCCCAACAGTTTGGGAGGTTTAGGGGCTTTGGGGGGTTACCAGGTGGTTGGTTTACAAGTTTTGGGGGTACCAATGCTTGGGAGCTTCAGGATTTCTTGGGATTACTACTGTAACTTACTAACTGTTTGGGAGGTTCTAGGGTTAGGGGCTTAAGGGCTCAGGCGCTTTATGTCAGAACCTCAGCGATGAGACGAACAAGTCCCCAATGGACAGTAAAAGGATGGGGACTACTGGAATCATATTGGGAGAATGGAAAATAAAATGGAAACTGTTTAGGGTTTTGGGTTTAGGGTGTATGGCTTGAAGGCCAGGGGCTTGGGTGGGAGTGATGCTCATCATGAAATCTGACTAACTTCACAGGACTTTAGCCTCGAGCCCTAGACATGATAATTCCTAGTTATGGATGCTACTGCAGGGCTCGATCGATCAGACGTATGAACCCTTCTGCTATCTATTGTAGTTGTTTTAACCCCTAAATAAACCCTAAACCTAGAGGCATTCCCTACCTGGCCTGCACCCTATCAAGCACCACAATATGCCAATGAATGTTCCATCTTGTTTCCATTTGCTTCTTCATGACTGGGGCCTAAATCCTGAATCCTGAATCGTAACAAGGGTTGTAGCACTTGGGTTATTCCTTGCTTGGACTTGTCGTGAACAAGCTCGATTCCGAACCTCATCCTCTGGCGGAGGCGCCGAGGGAGCTGTTGAGACGGCTGGCGCCGCCTGAATCTTGCGATATCTTGCGATAGCACTAGCAGCCAGAGTAAGAAAAACAATAGCAATAATCATTAATCTTAGGTCAAAGGGCTATAATACTAGGCGAAAAGCGCTTTGGGGTTAGTAAGAACAGTCCGGAAGAACAAAAAAGACAATAGAAGCTGTTTTTTGAGGCCGTAGGATCGCCAGTAGGGAGTGGAAAATGAAACGGAAACTGGGGTTTAGGTCATCTAGAGTTTAGCGATTGGTGCTCTTAGTGCTGAAGGGAAGAATGAAAACGAACATGGAAACTATAATCTGGTGTGCAAGGTTGCCAGTCAAGCTGACGAGCACGGTGAAAGCTGCGTGCTGGGAACCACTTGCTGCCCGTCTCCAAAGAATCTGTGCCCCTAAACCCTAAACTCATATCCTCCAAACCTTCCATGGCCCCATGCTTTATTGATGGGTCCATGCACTCCTAAAGGCCTGGCCAACAAGATGGTCAGCTTTCGATTCAACTTGACTTAGGGTTTAGGGTTTGGGGCTTTTATGCGACAGGCAGGGTGGTCCCCATCACGCCCACCTGGCAGGGGATTTGGTGAGCAGGGAGTTGTACAAGGTGAAGTGTTTGAAGGCTTGGCGACAAACATAGCGCTGCGCTGCGGTTTCTACTATCATGACAACCTGGCACTTGAGCCAAAGCAGATCTACAACTAATCAGGCACATGCGCCCGCAGCTAATGCGCCAGCTCGGAGCCATCAGAAGGATGCATGTGTCAGGCCCTTGTACGTGAGAGGCAACCTACAGGTTGTTTCCCATGATCCCCTCCTCCTAATACTACAACCCCAACCCCCAATGTAAAAAAGACCGGTTCGCAAAAAAGTGCCATAAAACCATGGGGGGGAAATTTATTAATGTCAGGGAAGTGGGGAGATTGGCTATGGGGAGGGCATCTGTGACCAGCCCCACAGCGCACACCCAAGAGTGGGCATTCAACAGATGAGGGCACACCTCAAACAACCCTAAGTTTTTCAGAAGCTCTTTCTACCCTGAATGCTGAATACCAAACCTCCCAAATACTATTTATCACTATTACTAGTACTAGTACTATTACTATTATTAATACTATTACTATTGCAACTGCTACTACCACTGAACGAAACCTGCACCGTGAGATGCTAAGGACTCCGCCTCGGCTGAGCCCTCCACTCTCTCCTGCCACGCTGTTTTGGAACAAAGTTATGGTTTGGGGGTGGAGGTTGCCGGAGTGGGAAGCTAACGGGTTTCGGGTGTAGGCTTGCGGATATAGGGCTGGACGTTTACGGATTCGGGTGTCGGGTTACTGAAGGTGTATGGTTCAGGGTGTAGCGCTGAGGATGCAGGAATGTCTTTCTTTCAAGGTGGGTTCAAGCGACTGAAGCCAAAAGTAGATCAGTTTTGCGGTCATGCTTCTTTTGCGGTCATGCTTCTGCTGCACAGGTTGGAACGGATGGCAACTATACTTCGGTGGATGGGGGAATCTTGCACCAACCTTATGCCAACAAACAGCATCAGCAACCACAAGACCCCCGCACGCCCCGTTTAGCCTTGTGACGAAAACAGGTTGAGGTGATAGAAGATTCGAGACTTTAATCATATGTCCTGGCTGCCTTCATGCGACGTTGCTGCCAATATGAAATGGGGGTGGGGGGCACTGGCTTTCAATCGACCGTTCAGGTACTGCAAGATTTCCTCCATCAACAGTTATTAAGTCCCCCGAGCCTCCAAGTAGGATTTCAAATTGCTTGTCCGAATCTAAGGCTGAAACCCTCACCCACAAATAGTGACAAGGGATAGTGGTAGTTGTATGTGGACCCCTACATATTCCTAGCATACTGCTAGTTCTGGGTGAGTGCCTCTTCCGACGTAGTTCAGGGGAACCCAGTAAACCCTCAGCTTCCAACCAACCCTAAACTCTAAACACTAACCCCTGAACCCCTAAACCCTAACAAAAACCAAACCCTGAACCCTCCTCCCCCCCCCGAAAAGCCAGCCTCCACGGGAGCTGGGGACTCTACAGCCACTGGAGCACCTCTACAAGCGATTACAGTGCGCACTGCTGTAAAAGATCATGTGACCCCTTGCGTCCGGGCTTAGGGTTGGTGGTTGTAGGGATTGGGGCTTAGGGATTGGGATTGGGGTCTAGGGTAGGTGTTCATGGTTTAAGGATGGATTGGGGATCAGGTTAAGGACAAACAGGGGGTCCTAATTCCCGATATATGGAATCACCCCCACTCAACCCGCCTTCCCTATCCCACTCATATATAGGTAGTCCGTAACATTAGGATCCCATTCGTTGGTACCCCTAAAAATTAAGTGCCTTGATTTCATATATAACCAGAAGGGGCCCATAAATTTGAGAACAACACATATGGGGGTTTCCAAAAATAAGGGACTCCTGTTTGGGAGTCCCTATAACCCGCATAGTATATTGGGGGCTCCCTTTCGGGGCCTCCGATTCATTTATGAATAACATGGTTGGTTCTCAGCACCAAGACCAGGACCCTTGGTAAATTTAACCGGGCTTGCACGCTGTGATCCTGCATTGTTGGAATTGCCTGGCATTTGGGAACCGGATTCTCCTGTAGAGAACCAAAACCGCTAAAGCCTGAACCCGAATAGATGGGGTTACCCCAAAATAGATCCCCATATACCAAAATCCGCTTATGGGAGCTGCCAAGAAGGGACCCCTAATTTCAGGCAACCCCCTATGAATGCAATCCCGATGTTGACACATCGGAACCCACCTGCAGACACTGCCACTGGCGCGGGCTCTATGAACTGGACCTGCCAGTGTTTCCATGAACTGGAGTGGACTTCCTAGATACTCAGTAAGAGTATAAATTCTCACCATGCTCACAGATGTTATTGCGTTTGCTGGGGAGATTTTAGAAGTACTTGAACCTTACGCAGGATCTGGGGAGCCCCAAACCATGAAAGCCCAGAACCTAAACCCTAGTCGTTAAGCATCTCACTAGATTCCGAACGTTATCTGGTGTTTCCATAAATACGGGGAACGCGATATTGACACCCGTATATTATCTAATGCTCCTCTAGGGATCCCCAAAAAGACTCCCAAGTTTTGGAGGACCTAATGGAGCGTTGTCGAAATTGAACCTCTTGTTGGGTACCATAGAAATATTAAGGCTGCATTACAACAAGGACCCAAAGGCGACTCATGTTTTTGACGTCCCTTGAAACCAAAGCACCTCAAAAGCGACGCTCACTTAGCCCAAATTCCGAGCCTTGCGCTCGAAGAGGGCGACAAGCCTGACAGGCTGTGTTGAAGTGTTTAGGAGTTAAGGGTTTAGGAGTTGAGAGGGCATAAGGTTGAGGATTTAGGATTGAAGAGTTTTAGGGTTTCGGGTTTGAGGAAAACCGCTACGGACAATTTCGAGGATGATATGGGTGATTAGCCATATTGCGGGCACTTTCGCGATATGGTTATGAAGGCTTCGCAAGAAATTGACCCTAAGTTTGACAGGTAGCCATACATGAACGAATGTACCAGCCATTTTCTCCGAGTGGCTAGTGGTAGATGTGGTGGAGAAGTTGAAGGGTCTCATGTGGTGAGAGTTTATGAGGGTCATGGTGTGGAGTATCCAATCAGAGGGGACTATAGGGGCGAAATTATTGCGTGGCTCATGGCATTAGTGTATAACCTAATGCTGACATAGGGTTTGCTTGGCGTTTCAATAAGTGCTCAGCATGCCAGCTTCGCATCAAAGAGGTAAGCTCGAAAACCCAAACCCTCAAACCCCCAGACTCTAAACCCTGAACCCTAAGCCCTAACCCAGACCCCAAACTTTAAACTCTACACCCTATGACTGCGAAACATGGGATCTCCCAAGCTCACCGGGATCCGAGCAACATTGAATCACCTACCTTTCCGAGAGACCTAGGGTGCCACTTTGGGAGATCCTTTCATGAGGGATCCTTTTATGAGGGATCTAGTGTTTGGGGGTAAATAAGTAACAGGGGGCACCTGCAGCGGAAACTGGCCACGCTCGATCTCTGGCTTACAACTACAGTATGTAACAATGAAGAATTCTCTCCAGCACGTTCTGGGGTCATATGCAGCCGTAAGTTTGCTCTGGATGACGTGAAAATGTTCCCTCTGGCTGCTTGCGTGAAACACGAGTGCAATCCGTAACGGCTTCACCAAAGGACTTCAATTACAATGTCGCGCTACAGCATGTAAATGCTCTCTTACCCCGTCATAGCGGGCGACTTCTTTTCATGGCCGCCCGAAAGAAGCTGCACGCCACCCAATGCCACAAAACTGCGGCAAGCGATGCACATGCTACCATGAACGACCCTGGCTTCTGGCATCCGTCAGGAGGTCAACAACTGCCCAGCGATGATTTGCAAAGGCTACTGAGATCGGAGTTGCTCCTTTGCTGTTGGCCTTGTTCGTGTCAGCTCTTGCCTCCAGTAGCAGACGGATAATTTTACCATCGCCAAGCAAGGATGCATAGAAAATAGGAGTTTCGCCGGTCTCTGTGGCCTTCTCCTGGTCCGCCTTGGCATCCAACAGCATCCGAACAACTTCCACTTCGCCAACGCAAGCCGCACGGAAAAGCGGGCTCTGCCCATGCAAGTTGGCCTTGTTGATGTTGGCTGTAGCCTCCAGGAGCAACTGGACGACTTCGAGCTGGCAAAAGACAGCGGCCATGGCCAGAGCAGTGTTTCCCTCTAAGTTGGCCTGGTCCTTGTCTGCACAAGCCTCTAGCAAGAGCCGAGCAGCTGCCACACGGCCGTGCCGAGCCGCCAGGGACAGTGGGCTTGCACCCGTCATTTCACAGTTTGGGTCTTGCGGCCTGTCCAGTAATTGCTCCAGAGTCGGCAGATCCTCCTGGACAACTGCATTGCATAATCCATGGAGTTGCTCCTCAGTGCTGTGCGCGAGGGGGAGCAAAATCAGCTGGACATCCACTGGTGTGGTCAGCACGGCATCGTCCGACAGGATCTGGCCATCTGGAAGCAGCAGTCGCTGCCTGAATCGCGGCTGCCCGCACAGACCTTGCAGGTGGCGCTTGAGGTCCACAGCCTGGACGGGCTGCTCGCAAACGCCGATCGCGTCGCAAAGCTCAGCCAGCGGAAGCGTGCAGACACCCTCACCGGAAGCCTTGAAAACTCGAAGCATGCGAGCTCAATGCACACAGGGAAGGGATGAAGTTGAATCTTGATTGCACCGGCATAATGAGAGACATGCTGCGAGCAGCAAACTCCGCGCTGCAACGTGGCAGGCATGTTGCGAGCTTTCAGGTAGGCTGAGACTGAGGGTGGATGGAGGATGGACATATGAGCTATAATCTAAACTCCTAGTATCCCCCTTAATAACCCCTATAATAGTCCCCTATATAATCCCCTGTAAGGAGTTTAGACTACAGCTCTTATGGACGCTGTTTAAGTAGATCTTCTCTTTATTCTGGCACTCACGAAGTTACCCAATGCTCCGGGCTCACAGGGCTCCTGACTCATGGTTTCACAAATTGCTGTACATCAGGGTTTAGGATTTAGGGTTTTAAGGTGCTTCCCCGAACAATGCCTAAACTGGGTTGCTCTTCAAGAAGTTAATTTAAGTTACTATATTGGGGGAACCATATTAAATACAACTTACACCCATTCTGGTAACTTACTTAAGTTCCTTAACAGCAACCCGATAAAGGAATATCGGGCGGAGCACACATCATCTAATTAGCCCATCGCACTGGCCCGCTGAAGATTGACCGGGTCACTGTTCTGACCCAAACCAACCTCAAAACCCAAAAGAAAGCTCTGCAAAACGGGCTATGGTCTACAAACGCACCTTTTCAGGTTCTATGCGCGCTCGGGGAAGTGTAGGATTCAAACAACCTTGTGATGAGGTGGGCTTCCACAACCCGCTTAATGATGTACACCTGGCTGTCTGCACCATGCCACGCTACTTTTGCCCGAACGTCGATGCTCCCGTCCCAGTCCATCTCAACCCGTCAAAGCCCGCAAGGACAGGAAAGAAAGCCACAGAAGCACTTACGTCACGGCTGGGAAGAATGTGTAGACAACAAAGGCCTATTACAAAAGACTTGGTGCCATCAAAGCTCGCAAATGGCTGGATTGGCGTTGCCCAATTGTAGCAGGAGTGCCTTCCTACCCAGTGCATGCAGGAAAACAGGGAGGGTGTCCTATACCACGGGATTCCAGACAACAGGGACATTTTCAAGGACGCATATTACAACGATTCCCAGAACTGTAGGGGGACATTGTCAGAGGCGTGTTTTGGGACAGACCTGTAGGATTCACATAGGGTAGATACATGGAACATCAAAACTTGATGTGCCTTTATAAAAGCGATCTACCTGCAAGGAAGGCGCGCGCGCTGGGCCGACGAAGGAAGTCGCAACATTTCAGCAGTAAGATAGTCATGGAGATCCACTTCCCCTCAAGGCTCAGCAAGAAATCTGGAATGAAGAGGTCAAACTGAAGATGATGCTCAATTTTGGGCTTCGGCACGAAGGATTCCTCATGTAGGGCCTAGCCACCCAAAAACACAAATTGTTCAGACTCTCCTAACTATCTTCGCTGAAGCCAGCATGCCCTGTACTGAAAAGCCCAGGCAGTTCAGAAGCCGATAATCCTGAACCCCAAATCCCCACATCCCTACTCTAGGGCCGAGGCAGCCCTGAACCCCTGAACCGTACACCGCAACCCAAAACCCTAAAACCCGAAACCCCAATCCTAAACCCTAAACCCCCAAACCCCACAACGACAACTGCCATGAAACAGGGCTTTGAAGCGGGTAGCCTCCTGCTTTGGAGGGTGAAACGGATGCTTACTGAGATGCAAGGTTCAGCGTTTAGAGGTGTCTTTCCTATTCAACTCACCTAAGCATCTTGTAACGAGGCATTACTGTTCTCCTCTTCTGTCATGGCGTGAACCCCCCAAAGCCCGACATTGCAAACGGAATGCAGGAATGGATCCTTACAGTAGTCCCGATATAACCCCATTATAGTAGTTTCCATTCTATTTTCCTCCATTTTCTTTTCCAAAACGAAGGCCAGAATCTATCTGCCTCAAGAACCCCCAAATAGACCGAGGACTAATGGCCCCTATTTGCTGGAGAAGTCCCTTTGTTGGTTTTGAGGCAAGCAAGAGTAATCAATGTACCTGTGAAAGAGGGATTTGTACCAAATATTTAGGTATCTGTACATGTTCTTTCACGGTCTAGGTTAGGTGGACTCCCCCATCCTGTAATAGTGGTATAATACGAATATAAGAGGGCCCTAATACAATGCTGATAACCCCTTATAATAACTATTACTGATTACTGGGTGGGGGTCCACCTAGGGTAACCCTAAATCCTAAACCTAAATGGTAGCTTCCATTTCATTTTCCATTATCCCTTTCTAACCCTATATAACGCTATAGAGCCTCTATAACCCCCGTATAACCCTATAATATGAACCCTAGGTTACTCTAGGTTTGCAGCGAACTCTTGGGTCTACTACGGCCGTGGCAGCTCAGTTGACGCCAGCTCCTGTCGGCCAAGTACGAATCCCAACCCCCTGGAAAATGCATAAGGTTTAGGGGTTTAGGACCCTGTTATACGGTGGGGGGCAGTTTTCAATACCTTCCTTACGTCAAGGCTAGGTTGCTGAAGTCTGAGGGTTGTTCTCTAGTGCTTGAACCATGTACGGATATTGCCCCATACTGCCCCATACTCGCAAGAAAGATATATATATATATATAGTCCTACTCTGTATGGGGCTGCAGTATCACCATTAAGGATACTACCCATCTGAGGTAAACCTCTAAACCCAACACCCCGAACCCCCAAGACCCCTACAAACCTCTACAAAATCCCGGTGTCAATTTCATCTTTCATTTGATTCTCCATTATCGAACTCATCTCCCTGAAGCCTAGACCCAAATCCCATTGTAATCACCATATAACCCTAAACCCTAAGCCCCAATACAACCCCTACCCCTGAACGTCTGTAGTTCACTGTGGCCAGCTTGTGAAATGCAAGACTTACGCTTGACAGCTAGAAAAGTTAGTACAAAGAAAATCAAGAATATACAGGGATATATAGGGCTTGTACAAGGACTACATAGGGCTTCGGGATTAAGATTTAGGTTTGAAGGGTATGCGGATTGCATCGGGGCCGTCTGAGGGTATATTGAGGTTTAAGAGGTTTAAGATGTAGGGAAATTACCCCAGTATTATACAAGAAAATGAACAAGACAAGGGCAACGAACTGGTAACTATGTGGTTACAGGCATTAAGGTTTCCAACATGAAGGCCTCCATTGTTTGGGATTGCATACAATGGCAGTAGTAGTAGTAGTAGTAGTAGTAGTAGTTGTTGTAGTAGTAGTAGTAGTAGTGGTAGTAGTAGTAGTAGTAATAGTAGTAGTATCTAAGAGCCCATGCTGGAAAGGAATACCCATTCAATCTGAGGTTTGGTATCCGTCAGCTGAAAAAGTACACAACATCCCTAAACCCTAAACCCTCATACTCTAAACCCTATATGAAGCCTCAACCCTCATCTACACGGGTGCACGATAATTTTTGCGACCATAGAGCTCTCTGCCCTATTGCTCTTCACTGAAGGCATGAAGTCACTAGGATAATTCTATTTGCTTGAGCCACATGGACAAAAATCTGAGAGGCAAAGTGCCAGAGTTCTTATTCTCTATGTACCCTTCGACAACCCTTATATAACCCTTATATGACCCCTATCTATCTTTGTGCAACCCCTAAACTATGTGGTCTCTTCAAGCTCTTTTGCCTGTAGGCTGCATTTTCGAGAACTATCTCAGCCAGTGTCCCCCATTAAGGGGCAGGAAAGGGTGAAGACTATCGTCGCCGGCTTGCGCGGGAATCCACGGTCAATGCTCCACTCGCAGGAACTCGTTGAACAATCCAGCTTGAATTCTCTAAAAACTCTGCGGGCTCCCCCGAGTTCAGAAACCATGACGCCCCAGAGTTGCTCGCATAAGCTAGATACGTTACAGTTGCAAGTATGCTCAGCCCTTTACAGCAATACGGGCTTAGATGTGCAGTTATGACTTCACGGAACCTCGAAGCCAATCAGCATCTGGTCTCGAGCTAGGTATAATTCTATGCACGGCATATGGCCAGAAAAAGGGCCACATGTCCTACTCCCTGTATGTCCTTCAAGAGGGGCCCTCCTGATGCCATTGAATATCCCAGATACTCTACAGCTCCACCCTGTAGATGCTCAGAACCATGCATGACCCGTAATGCCTTACACCATGGGAATTTTGTTGTCCTTGTATACGAAGTCATGCAGGATCATTAATACCGACCGTACCGCTATTTTTAAACCTTACTCTCTATCTTACTCGCTATCAACCCTACAAGCCCCTACAACCCCTGGCTAACCCTAAACCGATGCTCAGAACCTTGCATGACCCGGAATGCTTTACACCACGGGAATTCTGCTTTCCTAGTATACGAAGTCATGCAGGATCATTAATATCGACCGAAACGCTATTTTTACACCTTGCTCTCTATCTTACTCGCTATCAACCCTACAAACCCCTACAACCCTTGGCTAACCCTAAACCAATGCTCAGAACCTTGCATGACCCGTAATGTTCTGTTTTCCTAGTATACGAAGTCATGCAGGATCATTAATATCGACCGAAACTCTATTTTTACACCTTGCTCTCTATCTTACTCGCTATCAACCCTACGAACCCCTACAACACGTGGCTAACCCTAAACCATATAAGCATCAACACCTCCCTAGACCCTATACCCTATACAGTATTGCCTGTTCAGCCCTTGCGAGCGGATCCCGTCGGCAGACCAGTGCGAGAAAGAGTGACAGCCGCGTTCGGAAGTGGACTGGGCTTCGGCCCATAGATGAGCCACTAGGGGTTGAGGGCTTCAGTGTTAGGGTTTAAGGGTTAGGGTTTCAGAGTTTTAGGGTTTCGGGCTTTTAGGATTTGAGGCTTAGGACTCCGGATTTTAGATGGCATCCTTATTTGGGCTCCATTTTGGGTTCTTGAGATATTCAAAAATCAAGAATTAAAAGCCCACATTGGGCTTCAAAGCCATCAGCATCAAAAATCACATCCAACACTGACCCGACTGAAGTACGTACATACTCTTCAGAATATTGCTTGGTTGGGATTTACTGTTAACAGCCGAAGGCCTCAGTTTTGGGGGAAATGAAATAGAACTTGGGGCTTTGTCAAAGTTGTAGGGCCTTTTCGGGCCTCTCCAAAATCAATGCAGAATGTGCCAATCATCGGATCAGTTGCACATCGCCTTAATAGCGTGTATGCCTATTTAACCTTTGACATAAGTATTCTTATGTAAAATCCCTTGTATAGACCTTTGTTCAATCAACCCCCATAGCTATGTAATGCCAGTGTCTGTGTCCTTTTCCTGCTTCCCTTCCATGCAATTCCCCATTGTTAGTAAAATCACTACTATAGTTCTTTCCATCTGTTGGTATTACGTTTTGTTACTTAGCTCAGCCCACAATCCCTGAACCGTAAATGCTAAACCCTAAACCTTAAATCGTAAATAGTAGTTTCCATTTTCTTTTTCATTATCCCGAAATAACCCCAATATCCTCCATAACAATAAGCCCAAGCCATCTCCGAGTGACGCGCCTTTAGGCCAGAGACCTTCTTTCCGCGACTCGGGCCCGGACGCACACGGGGTTTCAGGGTTTAGGGTCTTAGGGTTTAGGGTCTTAGGGTTTTAGGGTTTAGGGTTCTAAATCAAGGGTTTCAGGTTTGTACACCTTTTGGGTTGTACTCATGGGATTTGGATTCTTTGAAGGGGCCCTAGGGGACCACATTGGCTCCTGTAAGGCCTACATTAGGCCTATCTTGGAACCTTTTTAGGGGACAACCCTTAGGGGTGCAACCCCAGAACCCTTGAAGAAAGAAACTTTGAGGTATAGCCTGAACCCTAAGACGTAGGGTTCAGGGTTTAAGGTCTAGAGAAGTCAGCCTCCCCGCCAAAATGGAACTTCAGGGTATCTAGGGTAGGCGCCCTAGAAAGCCCATGTCGGCTGAAGCTTCCCTCCAGCGGGCTTGCAATATGATCTAAATAGTGCTGCGCAGTGCCCATGATCTGCAACTTGACCCTCGCTGCTCATATACTCATTGCATCCAGTAGCCGATGGTGCGGTGGAGCTGTG
>CAJNIZ010021835.1:35203-64469 GCA_905231905.1 Symbiodinium pilosum
TTAATGGGTGGGGGGTCCACCTAATAGATACCCTGCAAACCTGAGGCTCTAAAACATCAGAAAAGAGCTCCTTGAGGCGAAGGGCCGAGGTATAGTTTAGAGTCCCCCTTAAGTAGATAGAATATGGCTTTGTGTATATTCTAATGGGATCCGCATATACCCCATATTCTATCTACTTAAGCGGGGCTATATAGAGTTAGGAGGATGAGCTTGCGCAGCGTCGGGGTGAAGGGGATCAAACTTGAAAAACGTCTTTGGGTGGTATATTTGGGGGGGGGTATATTGTATATTGTACTATGAGTGTGAAGATTTTAAGAGGATACTCCTTCTACTTATAATCACAGCAAATTATATCGTGCCTTCCCCAGAAAATGGCTCAAGCTGTGCCTCGATTTTGAAATCAAGAGGCTGACTAGTGAGTCGCTCAACTGTTTTTGTTACTTCTCAGCTCCTACATGTACTAGGGTTTCAGCTTTAAGGCATTTCTGGGCCCCGTGCAAGCACAGATTTGAGGGACTCCATACAAAAGGAGGCCGCAATGTTAATCCCAACGCACTATACATAACCCTTAGTATAGGGACTCCCAAAAAAGTACGTATTCCGTTTTTTTTGGGAAGCCTCCATCTACAAATGTCAGAGAAGGAGGACAAATCAAATCGTCAAGAAGGGATGTGCTGCTGGTTGACCCAAGCTTGTTTTGTGGGCCTTTGTATGGAGGACTTCCTGTCTGGAGGACTGCCGTTTTAGGCGGGTATAGGGACCCCAGATTCAGTACTGCAGCGGATGGTGAGCCGCAATCGGCCTCAATGCCAGCAGCTGTGGGCGTGTGTGGCTTCACGCCAAAACTTTAGGTGTCTTTCCCACCCATTAAAGTCATTGCGGGACACCAGCATTTAAACAAGAGGATGTTGGTAGCTCCACCCCACACCCCCACACAAAAATCAGAATAGAATCATTTGATTGTTATAGGGTCCTAGTTTGGAGAGCGTGGGTTTAACATGAACCTCTGATTAGATTCAGCAGTGACGGCTCAATCCCAGGGATTCTGGGCTACGCCATTGCGACTCACTGAGCTTCAACAGGGTGTCTGGAGAGGATTGAGCAACCGGTTAAAAGGCTACATTACGGGTGCGACGACAACATGAAGAGGCCCACTTGTGATAGGAACCGAGATATGGAGGCTACACTGGACAGTCCCCGTTCCTCGGCGTTTTGCAGCCGATGCTCCAACTGCTTCGTGCGGGGACCTAATCCATTCCGATAAGGCATGGCGTGCATCCTATGATGCCGCGTCGTACTGTATGGTCAATTCGACGCCCGCCCTACATGGTAGTTTCCAGAATATACGATAACCCTTACTCTAAGGACCCCGAAAAGGGTCCGAGTTCCAACCGTCGCCAGGGTCCCGCATTGTCGTCAAAGCCCCTTTAGGCTCACGACTGGATCTGCTGGGCTCGAGCCTAGACTTTGTTGGTTCAAAACATGCTTGCTGCATAGCATATTAGGGGCTACAATGAGATAATGGAAAAGAAAATGGAAACTGCTATAGTGTATTAGGGGCTACAATGGGATAAAAGCAAAGAAAATGGAAACTACTATATGCATGACCTTCGCATACTAGAAAATCACACGTCCCACGCTACAAGGCACTTAGGGCCCTGCAGGAATAGAAACAACATATCAGCCGCAGTGTACAAGGGTTTAAGGTTTCTAGTTACCACAAGCAACTAATGTAGACCCATGATTAATACACCCCCTCCGTTTAAGAGCCTAAATATTAGGATCCATATAATAATCCCTATTAAGGGGAGGGGTTTATTAATCAGGCCTACATTACTGAATATGCTAAAGCCTGCCTCTCCCAAACCATCTCTGCCCCTTGCCAAAAAACACCTCATCAGTCAAACATGCCTCTTTTCAGATGAAGGGGTTAGCCTAATGGTCCAATATCCAGGGCGCTTCAATTGTTGACCTTGTTGCCTATTTTGCGATTTTATCCCAAAACGTCAATCGCTTGATTTTGGACAGGTAGGTTAGGCACCCCTTAATCCAAAGGTAGGCTAGTTACCCCTAAACCCAAACCCGAAACCCCTAAGCTGACTACCGCCTACATGGGAGCCCGGTCATCAGGTCCAGGAGCTTGAAGTGCCATTTTGGCCTGGTAAGCTCGGATGATGCGCACTGTGCGCGCCGGCGGTCTGACTATGAGGGCTCCCTGCTATCCATCCCGGATTAGGGTTATAATAGGGTATGTATATATATATATATGTTAGGGTTATAATAGGCTGTATATATGTTAGGGTTATGATAGGCTGTATATTTATATATTAGGGTTATAATAGGGTGTAGATATATATTTATTTATTTATTAGGGTTATAGTTTAACTCACAGAAGCTTTGACTCCAAAACGTCCGCAAACCCCAAAACCAAGCCTAGCATCGGACCATATGGTCAAAACTCCTCCAAAGACTTTGGAAGGGAGAAGCTGTATGGCGAACGTGCACAATGGAGAGCCCACAACTTGGAAGCTTCCTCATACAACTTCTCAAACATAAACCTAAGCCTCCACCCTCTTGAACCCATAAAGCGCAGGAAAGACACCTGGAAACCCACACCCTCAGCCTTGAACTAGTTAACCCCTACATTGTTCATCGGACAAATTGAATGCGCCATTCAGCTCATCATGACAGGCATAGCCCCTATAGCTGCTATAGCACTTCAAAATAGAAACAAAACTGCAAACCGAAAAATTTCAAAACTTAAGCCTAAACTACATGTCCCGTATGACTGCGTGGACTACATAAGCAGCCTGTTTTCCTTCCCCGCGAATAACTTGCGAGTCCCAGGGCGGAGTGTAATTAAGGTTTAAGGTTTAGATCACTTACGGACTTAGGGTCCTTTAAAACGCTCATAAAACGGGCATATGTATATGGGCTATGGGTGTTACCTTCTTGGGGGTCCCTATAATATGGAGTATAGTATATTGTCCAAAATGGGGTCCGCTTATGTTGGGAAACTGCCGAATATGTATGTACAAAGTTACATACAGACCCCTGAAAGCTGTCCAGAATTGTTGCAGGAGCCCTGGAGCAGGAGCGCATCTGGCGCGGGTCTCTTGCTGAAGTTTGGCTTAGGGCCCCCCTTAAAGTGGATAGAATTTGGGGTAGATGGGGATCTTATTGTGTTTTGGGGAATTCCATATTCTATCTACTTGAAGGGACTATAATAGCACTTGTGACACCGCCGTAGTTGCTGTTACAGCTAGAGACGTGGCTGCGTCGCAAGCAATGCTGAAAACGCAAGAGTAAGGGCGGCATGAGCAGCTGTAAAGAGCTAGAGAAGCAAAAACGCTTGACCTGCCAGAGATCCCTTCCACCCTACCTAGAAATCTAGATACGTCTTGATTTCCAAGCCCTAAACCACGTAGACTTCAGCCAGCGGGCCGCCCCGGTTTAAGCCTTTCAGGATTCATCCAGGCCGTAGTGTAAGATCGAAAGCTCCAGCAAAGTGGTGCACTCCTTCCTGTGCTGCGGGCTCATGCGAATGGGTGGTTCCTTCTTTGTTTTGGCGGGGAGAGGGGTTGTGGCCCTAGAGTTGGGAGTTGAAGGTCATTAAGCTGCTGTGCTGGTCATGTCTTTGGCACTCCGCCGCCCCTCACCCGAACCCTCAGCTTTTTTGAATATTCCGCGGAAAGACTTCAATGCCTCACAGCTAAACGGGAATGCTAAATACCATGGGCAGAGACCTCAACACCTTGTGGGAGAGTGCATGGCTTGATTGCTGGGAGTGCCTCTCCAGGTTTCAAGGGCCTGGCCCAATCTCTACAGAGGTTTGCAATGTAGCCCCTGCTGAACCTCACCTGGCTGAAGCAGCCTCATTATGAAATCGTAGAGGGGCAGAATATGCTAGCTCATATGGGTGGTTGTCAAAATTATGGTCCCCGTTTTGGGTACCCTAAATACTCGGTGCCGTATTATACTAGGGTAGCCAAAAAGGACCGTAACTTTTGACAACCAACCAATATAGAAAGGGATACTGTAAAACTTTCTTGGGCCTTGTAGGACAGAAGCTGGTCGAATAGGGAGATGGCTTCTGCTTCTTGCCGGCTGCAGATTCTACCTACGGAGGGCTACCAAACCTGAAAGGACTTAGTCGGGAAGAAGGGAACCTATGATAGGGTTTAGGGTGTAGGGTTAGTAGGGTATAAGGGAGTTATAGGGCTTAGGTCCTAGCTTGCTCTCATGCCCCTCACCTGAGAATCCCCCAATATATAGCATCAATATACATTAGGTGAAGTATTTACTGGCGATGATTATGGGGAGGGATTAATCCGACACCCTGCAGAGGGATCCTCGACACTCTAGGTCCTGAACCCCTCAAGCCTCCCTTCTGGCTTACTGGTGGTAAGCACGGAATAGGGGAATAACATCCCTGTATACTTCCAATATACTATATTGATTCTCTTCTAACCCTAAACCCTATAATTCCCTTATACCCTACTAATCCTACACCCAAACCCTTTCATATATTCCCTTATTCCCTACTAAACCCCAGCAAGCTGGTCCACTGCCAAGGCGCATCTTCAGCCTCAGTTGCTCGCCGCTGGGTTGGGGCTTGGTCGATCTAGGATTCTGCTTTGGGGTCTTCGGCATTCTCCTGATCAACTAACTTCCACCACCCTTAGTACAAAATACTTACTGGGTTAGTTGGGAATACGGGAATATATGGGAGAGATTATAGTTCAGGAAAATATTCCAAAACCCTATACTCTAAACCCTAAACCCTAAACCCCACGCCCTAAAACTATAATCCAGGGAACAGCATCTCTTCTGGCCGTCCTTGGGAACCGTTCACGGAGATGATGCGGTCGTGGTGGTGCACGGCCTGCTAAAGGTTTAGGATTTCGGAGATTAGGGTTTAGGGTGTAGGGTTTGGGAGATTTGGAGGTTTGGGTTTTTGGATTTGGGGAGTCAGGGCGTTTAGGTGTGGGGAAAAGGGAATGAGGCTTTAGGGTTTAGGATTTGGGGGTTTAGGGCTTAGGATTTGGGAGGCTTCGGGTTTAGGATTTGGGGGATTTGGGCTTCGGGCTGCAGGTCTAATAGGGTGTAGGGGCTTGAGGAATCTTACAGTTGCCATGCACTCCCAATGCTTGTGCTGTACACTTGCTGCAAGGAAGTAGGAAGAGGAGTACTTACGTGTGTACTGTTAGTCCTCACCAGGATGGGGGTTGTGTAAGGCTTCGCGAACTCTGTGCGGTTGTAGGCTAGTGGTAGCCCATATTGCAGATTTAGGTTCGGAGCCGTCGCATGGTGTAGGGTTCAGGATTTACAGCTTCCTTCGTATGTAGGATTTAGGGGCTTAGGGGTTTGGCGTTTGTGGTGGGGGCGATGGGTTTGGGTCTACATGCTACCCAGAAATCAATCATAACTTTCGCTCGCCATGTTGAGGCTCAATGGGGCACAGAAATTGCGAAGGCGCTTGCTTCAACAACGAATATCACCATTACTGCTACTTCTGTAGCAGCTGCTGCTACTGCTACTTCTGCTCCTCCTACCTTGAATTAACTGCTGCACCTACTCCTTGTACTCTTCGCAGCATGGACTATCGCTGCCACTCTTGCTGGCGCTCCTCCTCCTCTTCTCCTCCTCCTACCACCCATACTCCTGCTCCTAGTCCCACAGCAAACTCCCATGGCTACTCCCCCCTCTCCTACTACCATGCCACGGATTTTATTAGAAATTCCTATGCATGACATGCCCTGAACTGTCCGAGAGTGGGCCCTGCACCTGCTCCGGAGTATCTTGATTCCACTTCGTCAGCAGCCCTTGGCTCACTAAATTGACTCCTTATTGTGACATTCTTTTAAAACATGTAGTTACATATTCCCTGGTGAGTTTTGCACTAGCAAGAACAAGAAGAAGAACGAAAAAACTGCATCCCACAGTGATCTAGGCATGTAGGGGCGCAACGAAGCTGGAAGCAATGGGTCAAGATCAGATGGTTTGGAGGAAGCCTCAATGCTTGGGATGTGGGGTTCCGGGCTTCTTTACTATGTTGCCGCTAGGAACTTAAGTTAAGTTGCAAATGGCAAACTGCAATATGGACACCGTGCCATTTACCATGTATCAATATTATGCTGACCTGATTTAGGTTCCTTACTGCTACCAACAGAAAAGAGGCCACGCTTACCATGAATTAGGTTTGTATACAACATCGGCCGACCCTGAGAGTCGTAAGGTGAAAAAGGTGGGCTGTCTATCTCCTGTGAGAGGAAACGTTTCCCAGCTCATATTGAGTTGAGGGTCCCAAATCACTTGAGTCACAGACTTGTGAGCTGTCGTAGGGCATATGATATGCTCATAAATAACAGGATAACAAATGCCGATATAGCACACAACACCACGATAGGCTACGGTAACATACCGCGATGACAGAGCATATGTGTATTAATCTGATAGATCTATGTGGTAGTTGCCCTTACTCATTATAACCACACACCCCATCCCCCCTCCCACCACCACCCCCCCAAAAAAAAAAAATATATATATATATAGATATATATATATACACTTGGAAACTACCATTTACCTACGTGTAGCCAGAACGCCCCGCTTTGAAGCCAGGAGGCCAGGCGTAATCTTGGAAATCCATGGCGCGGTGGATCCAATCTGAGGATGGGGATCCAATGATAACGGGGTTACCACAGTAGAAACCCTTTAAAGGTAATTTCCCGGGGTTTAAGGTCTAAGGAGCTAATAAGGGCTATATAGGGCTTACCAAGACCTAATGGGGGTGGTAGATAAGGTTCAAAATCTGGGGGGGGGGAGGGAACATTTGGGTCGGGGTACTATTATAATCTGAAACATAATCCAGGGTTGAAGGCTTAGGGGTTGAACCGCAAATAGGGACCCTACAATCCTCAAATGGTAGGTTATCAAGATTCTGGCCACGTTTTGGGTCCCTCATATGGATAGGGCCTCTAATATTTACGAACTTAGGGGAAGGGTTCAGGGCTTCATGGGGGCTTCAGAATGCACATCACGCAAAGCAGGCATAGTTTAGGGATCAGGAGGGCCTCAGGGTGAAAGGTTGCAGATACTGCTGTTCTTCTTAAATGGGAGAAGTGGGGAGCCGGAATACAGGTTTCCAATTTTTTGAGGCTTTTGGCTGGATTGGGACTTGAACGGTTTGAGAGGGATAGCCTGGAGAAGGCAACGCCTTCTACTTAGGACAAAGTACAGGAGGCGAGCTTCCAGGGAAGTCCATTATGAGGTGTATAGGGACTCTGGATGAGTCACATGGGGGGTATGCAAGGCTTATGAAAGGTCTCTACATGGTAACCCTCTCTCCCGTTACATGCCTTGGGTCTATGGCCTCTGGGTCTGCGAGGTGCAAGGGAGCAAGGGATGGCCACCCAGACCCCCTAAAGGATCCCAAAAAATGGAATCCCTTAATAATTCCCTAGGTTCCCCAATGTAGTAATGGAGCCATTTTGGGGGGGTTCAATTTTTGGATCCTTTAGGGCGTCTTGGCAGTAACGCCTCAAAATTTGGGACTTCGGCATGATCTTCTTGCACTTGTCTAGGATCCCCATAACCTCGGACTAAAAAGGCACGCCTTTTTGAATATAGTTTTTTGTATTTTTATAAAGAACTAACGACCCTAAAGGAATGATAACAGCATACTACTCAAAACCATGGAACACCCTTCTCTTGTTGTTTTTGGTTAGACAGATTCCCCCCCCAACTTCGATGAATGGCAGTTCCTCTGGGACTACAACTTCAGCTGCTCCTCGGAAACCAAATTAAATTCAACCATATCTACTTCCTTTGCTATCCTCCTGTAAGTCTGAAAACCTGCAAAGTATGAAAACTCTGGCCTTCAAGTGGGCTATAGTCTAAACTCCTAGCATCCTCCTTCATAACCCCTATAATCATAGGGGTTATTCAGGGGGATGCTAATACTCCTGCCCTATATAATGCTTGTATAACCCCATTCAAGGAGTTAGACCCTAAACCCTAAAGCCTATAATCCACTATCTAGCCCCATGCAATGAGTTCAGACTGTAGCTCAAGTGGCTTTCTTGCAGCCTTATAACTTAACTCCTTACGAGCCTTACCTCGAAGTTCTGACGTCACTCTGGATAAAGCTCTGGTGGCTTTCTTGTGAAATCTAACACGTTTAGGGTTTAGGGTTTCGGTTTTTTTGTTTATCCTGTTAATTGAGTTTTGGAGCTTAGCATTTAGGGTTTAAGGTTTGCTTGTACAGTCCGCTAGCTTTCACTTGAAACCTGTGTCTTGGAATTGGGGTCCGCCACCACGCCAGCCCCTCATGTTGAAGTTCATGTGAGTATATATCCCAATACTACATTCATGCAAGGAATCCAGGACCATAAAGGGTTTAGGGTTTAGGGTCTTTGGGGTTTAGGGATTGAAAAAGGCCCTAAAATTTAGGGTTTAGGGTTTAAAGTATACTCAAGGAAGTCTACCATCTATGGTTTCAGACCAGAACCTCCATCCTAAGCACTGGTAGCCACTTCAGAGCCATCTGAGATTCCAAACTGGGCCCCTAGTATGGGCCCTCAACCCTGGGATCCTTATATACCTACTGTATACCCTATATGTACCCTTAAGGGCCCCTAGAATCCCCCTAAAAAGCCTAAGGGCCCACATTAGGGGCCCATACTTTTAATCTTCGAGAGACCCTCTGAAGGAAGCATTTCTAAATATCAAACCTTCCTTTTTGGCAGCCCAGGGCCTATTCCCAAGTGGGCTCATGCACACTAACTTATAGGGTTTATGGCTTAGGGGTTGAATTCGTCCAATGGTTAGTGCCAACTCTTCTCAAACCTTGAGCATTCTAACGCCCCAAGGCCTGAACCATAACTATGACTATGACTTTGAACCCTGAGGCCATAATATAATAACTCAAATTAAATGTCTTACTATATATAACCCCTATAGAACCCTACTACAATATAGTGGTTTCCATTTTCTTTTCCATTATCCCTATATAGCCCCCTAACGCACCTTCTTGTAGTTGAGGACCATGCCAATCTCCCCGGGCCGCTGCAACTTCAACTGCCTGGTTGTTCTTTTACGTGCATTTTATGGGATATTGGGATAATGGAAAAGAAAATGGAAACTACTATATTATCACTACTACTATTATCAGTATGGGGTTATAGGGATATAGGGATAATGGAAAACAAAATGGAAACCATTATATTATCACTACTATTATTATAGACATTATTGTTACTATTGCTATTTTTATTACTGTTACTATTACTATTACTGATGACCCAGGCAAAACCGGAGGCACTGGATCCTAGGGTTTAGGGGAGCTTGTTTGGAATCATACTTGGGGCTGCAGAAGTATTTCTCCAAGGGTGGAGGGCTTAGACTCCTAGGGATTTTTTGTAAGAAGTAGTGCAGGCTTCTGGAGGTTCAGAATGATTGCTTTGGCTGTGTAGGGTTGCTGTAAATTTTGAAGCAGCTTCGGGATTTGTATATCTTTTGGATTCCCGAGATTTGAGATTTTGTCGACGTCTTTGGGCGTTTTCTGAGCTTCTCCGCCATATTACATTTCCTTCATAGCTACCCTCATAGGGTGCAATACATGTTCAAGGAGATTCTTAGGGAGGTACCTAGGAGCCCGCATAGAATCCAGATGTTTGCCCTCGAGGGTGCGGACTGAGCCTTATAGGTTTAGGGTTTAGGGTCTAGGGCTTCAGTAACTCTCACAGACTCCAGAGGGAGTTTCTCAACGTTAGCCCCACATAATCCTTGAGGCGACCCCTGTGCACCACTCGAGCGTTCCTAGGGCCCCCGACCACCTACGCCCTAAACACTACGTAAATCCCCTCCCCTTGCAGCACAATATCCTAATGATGAAGACCCTCCATATATAGAATGCCGTATGTAATTGGGGAGTATCCATTATTAATTAGGGGCTGGGAGGGCCCTATCATTAACCTTGAACCCTAAAATCTGAATGACTTGGTAGTCTCCATGTATTTTCCATTCCCCATGTAACCCCCTAGGCCCTAAACCTTAAACCCTATACCCTGACCCCTAAACCCTAAACCCTATACAGGACCCCTGACGGGCGGATTACAACCATGACCCCAGTTATCGCCTCTCTTCTGGACGCTGCACTATAATGCTCAAGGTGTCAGAGATGTCCAGGGCCTCTCCGCTCTCACGAGACATGGGTTTCGGGTGTAGAGTTTAGGGTTTCGGGGTTTAGGGCTTTCGGTTTAGAGTTTAGGGTTCAGGGGTTTAGGGCTTAGAGGTTTAGAGTTAGGGTTAACTTTTTTAGGGCCCGGGGGTCAAAAGGTTGTGTGCTTACAGTGCTTTTGATTTTGGGGATTAGGGGTATTGCGTAGATCGTAGGTCTTGGGGTTTATGGTTGAACAAAAATGACTTGGATTTTTCCGACCCTGCCTGGAAGAGGGGATGCTTGATTTGTTTTGCTATTGGGGGGCTGTAGGGATGACTTAGGCTAATCTCTGGTTAGCGGGGGGGGAAATTGGGAAAGTAGAAACTACTATATCATTGGGGATAATATAGGGGCTGCTTGCGAGGATTCATTCCTTCATTCCTTGCTAGCCAAAGGTAGGTCGATGAGTAAACTTATGCGCTTCTGGGTTTTCGTAGGGGCCCCTGGATATCAGTAAGGACCCGCTCCAAACCATAAAACCTTAGAAGTCCGAGAATGCTTCTACCTGATGTCCAGGGGTCTCACGCCTCAATATCACCTCAGAATCGGCCTGCCAGAACCCCGTGCTTCTGAACTCCCATCTTGTTTTCTTTCATCTTTACCACAACCGAGGACTCAGACTTTTGAGAAACTGCCCCCCCCTAGCTGCCTTAAGCTCTTCGTCCGACAGTCTGCACTCTAAACCCCCAAAACCCAAACCAACATGGAATATGAAAAGAGGCCCTTCAAAGACTACTGTCCCTTCGAAAGGGGGGCTATGTGGGGACACATGGTAGTTTTGTGGGGAGAAGCCACCCTGAACCCCTACCGCCGACACTGGCTCCCTCAAAAGCTCTTGGTTCATCGTGGCCTTGGCAATGTCAATGGATGGGCCCTTGATCCCGTTCACCTCCACAATGCGGTCGAGCCTTTGATCTGAGTGCGCTGCAGGAGGTTATAAGGGTGTATTTTCTAATCTCATGGGTTCCCCGCACACCCCTATACTACCCCCTAGGCTCCCCCTTGATTGACCTTAATGGGCCATAATAAAGCCCAAATAAAGGGAGAACTCATTAAACTCAGGGGTACCTTGCGGAATTTAGTCGAATGTATGTATGTGTATATATATATGGCCACTATATATGTATACATGCATCTGTTCGTATTGATGTTGAGCCTATAGGAGGATTGTAGACTCCGTGTTGAAAGATAGCTGACAAAAAGGGGAACTGCTAAAGATCTCGAAGCAAGCACCCCCTTTTACCTAGTTAACCCCCTGCGAAGCCTCACAAGAATCCCCCCCCGAAGTAATATCTTCACTTGCTCTCCAGAAGACCCCAGACCTCCTAAAACATCATAAAAATGGAACCCCCCAATATGAACCCATTACTACGCTGGGGAAACTAGGTGATTTTTAGGGGTTCCATGTTTTGGATCCTTTAGGGTGTCTGCTAACAAAACACGCTATAAGCGTACAGTGTACACTCACCAAGGACCTAAGGAGGCGCTAGATGCACTCGCCAATCACGAACTCTTCCTCAACAACACCTAAATCTTTGGCACTGCCCCAACACAATAACAGTGGGACAATGACTATAACAGAGATAGATATATATATATATACATATACACATATGAGCGGCGGCTTGTCTTTACTGCGTGGGCCTTATGCGGCATTTTTAATCCACAGCCCCTCAGCTCGTTCGCCTTATATCTAATCTTGTATTGTAACTTGACAAAATCACCTGATCTCGTTCGCCATGTTGGAATAGGTACTGGGCTCTTATTGCAAAAGAAACTGTGGCCTATCTCGTTCAATCCACGGCCCCTATCTCGTTCCCAGAGGAACGCTGAATCCAGATGCAAAAAAAACAATGCATCTGGCCTTCTACTCTCTAAATAAATGCGTCTGCTCATATGCATTTAGCGATTTTGATAAACCTTAATACAACCGCTAATATAAACTGCTACTGGGTGGGGGCAGTGCCCAACGAAAATCTCAAAGTCTTAAGGCCCTAAGCCCGAGGCTCAAACCATAAGCCTTGCAACAGCTCTTAGCACTAAACCCCTACACGCCAAATCAGTGGGTTGCCTAGACGTTCCTGAAACACTTCCCACAGATTTTTTGGTTCTTACTGGGGGTTGTATAGAGATTATATTCCCTTTGAAATATTCCCATCATCCCTACGAAGAACTAGTAAGAAATTCAACCATGACCTGCATTCAAGGGGCCACTTGACCCTGCGGTCTGGGTTGTTCCTTAGCTTTGCTCTCCATACCCTCAGACCCTTTCAGTTTTAGGGTTAAGGGTGTAGCTTTAGGGTTTAAGGGTTTAGGGTTGTAGGCTTTAGAGTCTTGAGTTTAGTGGGTTAGGGTTCACAGCGGACCTAGAAAGCCAACTTGCCCAAAACAATGGGCCGCTATACCGCAACAATGTGGAGCAGTTGCCCAAAATCAGTCGTAACCAAAGCTCCTTTGGTACCATTTTCTTTGGGTTTGGGGTTTCGGATTTAGAGTTGGAAGACTCTCCACCACCTTTTAGCTAGCCGTCTCCAAGAAGGACTTCTGGGCTTTTCCTCCGCCCATCGGCAACTTATGCAAACTCGAAGCAAACTTATGGACTTTCAGGACTTGAGGGCCCAGAGTAACTTGGCACTATTTATAGAATCTTGTAGACTTAGATCTTCAGAAGAAAAAACTATTTTGGGGTTACCCCTAGGGGCGTGGGGGGATTACGTTGGGATTGTGGAGGGGGGTCCTTAAGGAATCATGCGGATTCTATAGGGGTATAGCCCCCCTTGAGTAGATAGAATATGGCTTTGAGCATATTATAATCAGATCCCCATATACCCCATATTCTATATACTTAAGGAGGACTATCGTTTTCGGAAGTGGCCATGTAGCTGAGGCTCTTATTCCATTTGTCGACGGCTCCTCCGGAAAGCACATCCTGCAAATGTAGGCAAACAGCAATAGGCGGAGCAAGGGGGTTATTGGCTTCCGAGTCTAGCTTCAGGTTAGGGGGCTTTGAGAAAACGCCACGCCCCAAACCCCTAGACCCTCTTTCAAGTCTAGGGTTTGGGTTGGAGCTGCTTCAGGGGATTGCATCGCATGTCTCGCCGAGAAGTGCAGCGAGATGACGTAGATCCGCCGTCTCTCCTCGTCCAGCCTTCCAACTTAACCCCAAAAAGACGTCCGGCTTTGAAGCCCTAAACCCTTCCAACAAGATCCCGCAGGAGAACCGTGAGACCGAAAAAAGGCCTGCTTGCACTCAAGTCGAAGACTACGACTCAAGCTGTAGGAGCTGAAGCTCACAGCAAAAACACGAAAACTAATTCATACCTCCGCTGTTCTGACAAGGTTCAGACGGTGCTTTCGAGCTCATATTTGGCTTGGGACTCTTTCAGGGGTCTGCACTTTATTTTGGAATATATGAGATTTGAGAAGTACCAATGTTATGTCAACGTCAAGTCGGCCATTCAATTCCACTTGTAAAATGCTAACTGCCACAGGCCGGGTGAGGAATGTCCGTGGTGTCTCAGCAAGTGCTCCCAAGAAGCGTTGCTGCATTGGTTCAGATACTATGACCCACAGAATACCTCAAATCCTGGGCCCTAGAAATTTGTAGGAGTAGAAAAGTGACACCATGGCCATGTTGCTCGGAACCAGGATCTCAACAAACCTGGGGTCTATGTCTAGATTGCTATATGGTAATTTCCCTGAGACAAGGGGACCCCTGTATCAACATAGAGGTACCACTAACTTGGGGGAGTACCTATATTGGATCCACGAGTTGACGCCCCTGCGATTCTGAAACTCTTACATGCTGGATAGAAGAGTACAAAACGTCCAGGAAGAGCTGGCTGTTATGGCAAGAGATATGGGGGCTTCCCTAAAATCAGGGCTATTTGGGAGTCCCTATAATAAGGACTATAATATATTTGGGTCTGTGATGGGGTCCACCTATTCCCTAAACCCTAGGCTGTGGGGAAATGCTAGGGAATTTTTTTCGATTGTTCTGGCCAGACGGCGTCTAAACCCTGACTGAGCCCCTCCCCTTAGCCTAACACATGACCTGCCCCACCCCAAACATTAGCATTCCCATTGTAATGTAGCTTGCTAATGTGTAGGGCCAAAGCAGGCTCAAGGGAACAAATGGGAGTTTCCCAAAATTAGGGGTACCATTTTGGGGGTCCCAATAATAAAGACTATAGTATTTTGGGGTCTATATTGGGGGTCCCCTTATTTTGGAAAACTACCAAATATGAATAGCGGTTGGTGGGTCTTCCTAATCCTTTACCTTTAACTTTGAGTTTCAGGTTTGAAGTTTGGGGGTGCGCGGCGCCAAAGCTTGCAGAATGCGATTGCGCAAGGTGTCCTTAACGACAGTGCACACCGGATTCGTAGCGTCCACCTGAGAATTCATCTTTAAGTTCTTTCGGGGCTTTTCGTATCCCATACATGGGGTGTTAAAAAAAAAGCAGGGTCCCCTTGGGGGGGTGCCCCTATAAACGATGGGAGTACTGCTGCGGGGTCTATCGCAAGGTCCCTCTGCTTTTGTGATGTTACCATGCTAATTGGATGGGGGTTTGTGGAGAGTCTTGGGGTATGGGCATCGGCTTCCTGCTTCACATGTGAAGGAAAACTGACAAACACACACTCCGGTTGTCATGGCTCTAATAAGTTCAGAAGCTACAGGGGTCGAATATACTTTACAATTTTCCCTATAAAGGAGGCAGAGCATGAAAACCCCCGCCCATAACAATGTCTGTAACCACCTCAAAGCCCCTATCATATCCTAGAAGTGATCATGTTCTCTACCCAAAAGGGTGAAAATGACACCTCCCTAAATCTTCAACTCTAACCAGCGAAGCACGAAGTGAAACTAGCCTTCTAACACACGCACAACTGCATAACCCTCTTCATCCCTGCCTGTAGTCCATGTTTTCCGTCCTCTGGAGTCACCTCACAAAGCTTGGACATGCAGAACTTGGGGCTACATGCCCTATAAGTCACGCAATAAGGCCATTTAGACCTATAATTGACCTACTTGCAAAGTCCCCCTGACCCTGCAAGTACTGCAAGTACAGTAGGGCTTTTCAGCTTAAGGGCGGGTTGGGGTCTACTGATTCAAGGGTGTTTGTTGTAATTTTGGCATTTGGGGGCTTACACGGCTTAGGGCTTGCAGTTCTAGCCGCTCCCTCACAGCAGACATGCCACCTGAAAATGGGTTTTTCAAAGACTAGTGTCCTGAAAAAAGCAGGTCCATCTCAGGCTCCATGCTATTTTGGGATAGGTAGGCATCTTCCAAAACACTAAGTTTCCATTTTATTTTCCATTATCCCAATAAAACCCAATATAATCCCTATATAAACCCCATAATCCCTGTAGTTTCCATTTGATTTTCCATTATCCCACTACAGTGTTATCTATAAGTGTTAAGAAGTCTGGGAGTGCTTCCCACCTAGAACCTAGGGGGATGTAGGTTTGCGAGGTGAAAAATCCCAAGTGCAGGATACCAGGATCCCTTTTCTTTGGGGCAACTCGGGTCCTAAACCCTAAGCCCTAAAACCCTAAAACCCTAAACACACTAAAGCCCCAAACACCCCAAACCCTAAACCCAGAGTCTAGAGTTTGGGGCTTTGGGGGTGGCCAAGCCTCGAAAAATCTACAGGACAACTCGTACAAGCACTGAACCACCTAACCCAGACCCCAGATTAAGAAACTCCCCTGCTCTTAATAGGGATTATAATAGGGATCCTAATATCAAGGCCCTTAAAAGGAGGGGGCTTATTAATCACGGGTCTACAATAATGTCTCAACCCTGGCTGCTTCATCTTTTTTTCCATCTGGGCCTGTGCAGTTGCCAGATGTTGGCAACTTGCACTCCCCTCTCTTCCTATACAACACTCATGCAGGCCCTGAGCATAATATCAGGTATTGATTTGTGGGGATTATATCAGGATTGGGGGTAACAGAACTAGCAAAACATGTTACAACCTACCCCTGTAAGACCCCAAACGCTAACTAGCATCCCGGCCTGAATGGTGAAGGTATCCGGGATAGAATCCGGCTCCATCGCTGGGGCAGTCCTAAGCAAAATTAAGGTTCGCGGTCTTATCCCTCCTGCCTGGGTGTAGGGCTTTGAGTTTAGGGCGTAGGGTGTTTGTTACAGCATGCAGGAAAAATTGGGTCCTCTCGCACAAGACCTGTACGCTAGCTCCACGTTCAATCCCCCTAGGATTTCACAGACCGACAAACCTATCAGCCAGCAATCAGGCTTGTAAGGTTGGGGTTCAAGGTTTAGGCTGATGGACTCTGTTTTTCAGGGTGCTTACGCTTAGCTTTTCGCGCAGTAGGATGGGCTGGGGGCATTCAGGGCTTCAAGGCACCAGGAAAATTAACCGGACCCTAAAAGAGGACCAGGAAGGTACAGGGACTCTTTTTGGGACTCGGCCGCGTCATAACAAGCCTGGATGCATTGTTGCTTTGATGACTTCTAGACTAGTCCTGGTACGAGGAGGAGTAGTAGTAGTAGTAGTAGTAGTAGCAGCAGCAGCAGCAGTCGTCGTCGTAGTAGGAGGAGGAGGAGGAGCAGCGGCAAGCAGCAGTAGCAGTAGTTGCAGCAGCAGAGGCAGCGGCTTCAAAGTGAGCATTTTCAAGAAACGCAACTACACAAGTCAACTGTGCAAAAGCCCCATCATAACCACAAAGAGTCATGAACTCTCAACCAAAGGAAAAGGCACCAACGACGTCATGATGCTGAGAAAGTCCAATAGTTAGATCGTGAGGGATTTTGGCACCTCCTAATTAGAATAGGAAACCCTGCAACGGTCAGATGAGAATCCTGGGATCTGATTCTTGAAGCTCATCGAAAAGTCCTTATCATGCATGCTTCTTCTGAATTAACTGCAAATAGCATTCATTAAGACTGATTTTTGCTAAGCACTCCCCCAAACTAACCGAGAAACCCAAACGGACCCTCTGCAAATGACCCTACACCCTAATTAGATGCCTAGATAAAATCCCATACAACAACCGCTTTTTGGGGTGGTTCCCTTCTTGCGGGGAAGGTAGCTGCGGCCAAGTAGCTTTACGAAGGCCTTAAACTGCTCCTCTGCAATTTTGCCGCCATCCGGAGCCTCTTCCTGAGACTGTCAGCTGGGGACATGTTGGTTTGGGCAGTGTATACCAGGGGTCTGTCCGGGCGAAACTGCGGTTAAGTGGTACAACACATGTGTACTGCTTATAATCAGGCCTTGCGTGGTAATCTCCCTCGAAACTGATATTCAACTTGCCCGCGCGGAATTCAGGGGAAGGTATGGCTTGTCTTGGGTGTCCGTGAACCAGGGCTGGACTTTATCAGGATTGAGGATTTAGGGTTTGGGCCCGTAGTTCTTGACGTCATAAATCGTTGCAGTAACCATGGTGGGAGCAATGAGCAGAAGGAGAGCAGCGCCGGGCATAGAACTACGTGTAGTGGAGGTAACTAAACTGTACGGGACCTGTGTTACCCAGAACAGCTGCAAGAAGACCAATGACTGACAACAATCATGGAAATAAACACTGGGCAGAAGGAGCCTTCCTGAGATTGAAATTGCAAACTTCCTGGACCCGCAGGGATTCAGTACACTAAACCCTAAACCCTAAACCTCTAAACCATAAATTAGGGTTTAGGGAGGCAGACCACTGAGGAGAAACTTCCTCTACATAAGCGGCGGTTCTGGAAGGTTATGCAATCTGGTACCAACATTAGGGTGCTGGAGTTTCGGCTTATGGGGCTTTCGTGTTTGTGGGAATAGCAAGGAATCCCCAATTAGCTAAAAGAAACTTTGCCAAACCCCTGGAGACTTCAGTACTCGCAAACACATTTTTTTTTAGAAAAAAGTGGAACTAAGACGCCAAAACTAACCATCTGCTGGATTATATGACTTCCTGACTAGTGAGAGCCTTCATTTGTTCTTGCCTCTTGTCTCGCACACTGATTTGAAAGTACAAAAACAGGGGAGGCCCAAGGTGCAGGTTTGGATGTACGAAGCTACGCAGTTCGTCAGGTACAAAGCAGCATTGGGACTGTTTGGGCTACACAAGTACCCTCATAGCCTACCACTTTGAGCCGTCTGTTCAATATCAAATGCTGAAGATTGCAGCCGGCTTTGTACCCGTGGGGATTCTCGGGTGCCCTGATCGTCCTGAAACATCACAGAAGTCGTTCGTGAGTTTTCGCCGCAATCTCTCAAGATTATCCCGAACCGACCTTAAGCAGCCTCGCTGACCTCAGCCCGAACACATCAAACGTAACTACAAGGCTCGCAGCATCGCACAGGAAAACCGAAGCTGCAGCCCTCTATACTCAAAGGCATGACTGTAATCCGTAAGCTCCTGAACCCTGTATAACCCCTATAATTCCTTTGAAGGGACCCTAATTCCTGAATGCAGAAGCAAACAATAGCAGAGCAGCTGCTGCGCAACAGCAGAACCTGGGCTTGTATTATGGAGGCTGATTTAAGGTTTCGGGTTTAGGGTTTGGCGTTTACGGTTTGGGGTTTACGGTTTGGGGTTTAGGTGCTTCTCAAGGTTTGCCCGGGCCCTGCCTCATATCAAAGCCTTGACAGTACATCTGAACTGTGAGACGGTAGCAAAGCGTTGGACAACGCAACCCAGCTCCGGTCCAACAATAAGATTTGCCTAAAATGCACATGGAGTATAACAGGATAAGACGGTTCCCCAAGGGCTGTCATTTTTAGAAAAGAACAACATTCTGCAAAATCAGAGCCGCTAAGCGATTTCGGGCTTCAAGCCTAAATCTGCACAGAATTGCTCAAGACGGGGGCCTATTTAATCAGAGAATAGTTGGGTTTCGGGGAGCTTGATGCCATGCGCTTGGTAAAGAATAGAAGCAGATAGTCTGCTTTTTCAAGCGTACTATTTCCGGTCTCCGTTATTGCGACAAACTCTGCCTTTGTGTTGCTTCGGAGAACTCAGAACTCCAAGACCCTAAACCCTTTGTGCAACAGGCTTCAGATCTGCCCGGTGGCGACTCCCCCCTGCACGTGCTCATGATGCCCAGGCACTTCAAAACCCTCGCCCAACCACACCCTTTTAGGGTTTAGGATCTAGACCCACTGGAGAACCATGAGCCCAAACCTCTAAGCCCAGTAAGAGCCCTTAAGCCCTGAGCTCCAAAAGTTCAGAGTGCCGAGATCGGTGCTTGAGGGGGCAGTGGTGGAGGGAATATACCGACCTTCTGGATGATAATGTACAGATTTGCAGGGATCCACTCCCCCTTAAGCACCCTAAAGCCTGGGGTCCAATCAACCCTTAGCAGCTTCCACTTTTTTTGCCACTCCCCCACTCTCGCCCAGGCATTCCCAACGCTATGGTCTATAGTAGCTTCCAGTTTCCTTTTGACTCCCCCACTCCCCCGTAAGCATCACTAGGAAGAATGCCAAGGAGCATCATGGTGACGGATGGATCTTCCGCTGGGGTCCCTTTGGGGAAGCCCCAGGCGGAAAGGAAATGATCAGCAAAAAACCCAACAGGGTTGTTGCAACAATGAAGTGTAGAACTTGCAGCAATCAAATGCAGAAACTACAACGATAAATTGAAAAAATACTACCGATGAGCTGTAGGAATTACAGCAGCAAATGTAGAAGTGCCTTATCCACGTAGGCGTAACCTTACGCAGGACGGTGCCAACCAAAGTTGGCAAATTGCTCAAGGGGCATTTGGTCCATCACAGTCGCTAAGAGCCGAAACATGCCACGATGCAGATCATGTGAGGGGCTTCCTGTAACCCCAATTACCTACAGCTTGATAGCAATTCCCCTTTAATTGGTAGGTATAGCCCATAAAGCTCACAGTAATTGGGGTTACGGATGACAGGGATATGCTGGGGATTCGTCCTTGGGGATTAATTGTTTCAGAGGGGTTTTTACACTGGGAACAATTTACGTAGGGGGAGTCTGGTTTCGGGTAGGCAGGGTTTAGGGCTTGTGGGATTACAGGAGGATTGGTCTCGGGGTCCCGAATAGGGATTAAACGGCATGGTCACTAGTCAATGTTTCCTGAGGGGTCAAGTAGCCTTTCTTGGTTCACCCATTTCCTCTCTTGACGCGTCTACGCGGCATTCTGCATACATGGATCCCCTTTTAGAACCCAAAATACTATAATCCTTCTTGCGGGGACCCCTAACCCCCGAAAAGGCACCTCTGATTGTGGCAACACTTATACCTGGGCGATTGGAAAGGAGAGCCCTTACTGCTTCCCCACTTATATCAGCCTATAGACGTAACTGGATGTCGGGTTAAGGTTTCCCTTACGGTAACCTGCCTTAAACGGGTCTTATTGAGGGGCTATCGCAAATCATATAACCTATGATGGAAGCTATTACTGTAAGGCGGAAAGGCCTAAGGTGTAGCGTCCTGGCTTCACCTCCAGGGTCTTGCCATGTTTTCGTCAAAGCCCTGTTCCCGCAGCAACGCGTTTCTACTCTACAGGGGCCTGTTTCTAGGGACCTGCAGGTTATGCCTGAATCAGGAAGCCCTTTTAAACCCTGACTAGACTCGACCCTAAAACCCTAAGTAAACCCTTAACAAAACCTAAACCTGAACACTAACTAAACCCTAAAGCCTTGCCAAACCCTAAACCCTAACTAAACCCCAAACCCTAAACAAACTCTAAACCCTAACTAAACCCCAAATTCGAACCAAACCATAAACCCTACCTAAACCTAAACCCTAATCAAACCCTAACTAAACCCTAAACCCGTAACCCCAGGGCCATACCTCGAAGCCCCCCCTTTGTGGAAACCCCCTGTGCCTATGTGAGCTATAGTCTACGAAAACTCCTCGTATCCCCCTTTATAACCCCGCCTAGAATACTGCCTCATATAATCCTACAAACCCCTTTTACGGCGTTTATACTATGCCTGCATTGACTTGGATGCATGCATTAAACCACGAGCTACATCATGACGAGCTTCGGCCCTTGTTTAGGGTTTAGGGTTTAGGGTTCAGGATTTAGGGTAAGGCTGACCCTAAACCCTAAATAGCAGTTTCCATTCTATTTGCCATTATCCCCATATAACCCCCACATAATCCCCAGCATAACCCCTTAATAAGCTTCGCCCAAAATTTCCCAAGCGGCCTTCAACAAGGTAGGATTTGCCTCCCTCACTAACATCCCCCCAGTTAAAAAGCATCCCTATGTTGAAAAAAAACTTGATGATATCCAGAAGCAGGTGTCCCTTGATGCGCTCAGGGTTTAGGTAATACTAGGGCTATATTGGGGTTATATTGGGATAATGGACAATCGAATGGAAACTACTATTTAAGGTTCAGGGTGCCTTTTGAATAAGGAAACCCGTGAAAGGGGACCCCATCATTTCGGGAACCCCCACTTGCATTCCCTGCATTGCCACGTGCCCGTGTCCTGTCTGGACTCCTTAGCGAACGTGCCAAAAAGATAAGGTACTGTTCCACAGGGAAGCTAGGCTATATGGGGAGTTCCCAAAAATTAGGGTCCCATTTCGGTACCCCTAAATAGTAGGTAGCGAAAAATAATCAGATTTAGAAGGGGCCCATGATTTTGAGAACAACCCATCTATACATCAGAAATTGGGTTTTAGAGTTTAGGGGACTTGGGTTTAAGGTTTAATGGCTTAGGATTCATACAGGGTGTACGGGTTCAGGGTTCAAGGTACACGTGTCAGGAATGCATTGTGGGCTTCCAGCTTCTTCTGGTTTATGGCTCCTACCTTCTAAAAGATCAGATCAATACGACATGTGAGATTTTGGGGGGAGATGCCGCCTTGACTCCTCCCAGCTGGTTCAGTTTCGCGGCTCTGTAACTTCAACCCCAACACTCCCAGGGACGGATACTGAGCTTCATGAAGCAGTTCAGATCAAGAAGAGAGAAGCCCAACAATTGGGAACCCCCAAATTGGCCCAACCTTTTGGCGCCTGGTTTTCCTCAACCCCAAACCTTGGACCCTAGGCCCCAAACCACAACAAAAGGTCCCTTTCGGGAGCTGAACAGTGAGGTGAGACACTCTTCACATTTTGGCACCTAGCCATGGTACGAGAACACGTTCCAAGTTTCAGGGTTTAGGGTTACTTCCCAAAAAAGGAAAAGCCAACATGGTACAAAAGAAGTCGGACCATGCAAGCTACGGGTTAACAGGAACTCCCCAACAGCAAGCCGCCGGGGCACCAATCGCACTCGCTGCTCATGCTGCTCCTCTGGCTAGCAGAGACATCATAAAGCCCACGCCCAAACCACAACCATAAACCTGCCTAGAACTCTGTAGCAGGGTTTCCTCCACCTTGAGAACTTCCCGTAGACCATGAGGTTTCCTAAATGACAGTACCCCCCAAATACCTCGAGCAGTCTGCACAAATGCAAGCCCAGGACCGTCAAGGAACACAAGCTCCTATGATTCTTGAGGGTGAGTATCTAGGTTCCCCAGTAACCCATTAATAATGAGGGTACCCTTTTTCCTACTATTCAATTTTAATAAGCAGACCCCAAAATAAAAGGGCAAAAGGGTACTACTGGGGTACCTAGGTATTGCAGATCTGAGGAGCTATTCTGGAAGTGGCAAGCCTGCATCCCAATCACCACAATTAGAGGCTACCGTTACTGTTTGAGTTGAAGATAAAAGCCTGGTGTTATTGCTAATGTTTCTATTGCTGTTGTATGGAGTCAATGGCTTGGCCTATATGTGAGGCATCATAGACTGCCATGCCTTATTGTACTTGCATAAACGAAGGCCCAGATGGCTTGCCATGAGCAAGGATTTATCTTGCTGACATACCTCGTGCGGACTCTGCAGCACTAGTTACTCATGGCCTCGAACCCGCCCGAACAGCCTTCCAAACTGGAGGATTTCTCATACTGTAATGGCAGTCACCCTGGTTCGTGACTGGGACGGACTTTGATCTACAAAAATCTGATATCCCAGCCTGAAACTTAGGCTATGTCCATGCCAAAGAACTTCTGCCATGCAAGAGATTGACCCTTTGTTGTAGGAGCCTGGCTACATTCTCAGATAATTAAGTCCCTCACATTGCTCACAGATCTGCCCTGGCATTATCCAACAGGGCCCTGTTCGTATTATGTACCTACCCCGCCAGCATCCCGTAGCAGCCTTTATCTCAATCCCTGTAATAATCCCTAAAAGGATGCTTGTGAACTCCATGAGGCCCTTTAACGCTACTATGCCACATGCAGGGGGCCCTTAGTCATCCTTAATGTAAACCCCTTATTCATGAACTCCCTCCCCTTAATAGGGATGATAATCGGGACCCTAATACGAACGAAGGTTTTTAAAAGGAGTGGGCTTATTAACCAAGGGTCTACAATACTCATCATCTGAAGGACTTCTATGGTTTGGGGTCGGGGTTTGTGAATGGTCCGAGGCTTCCACAGGGACCCTAAACCCTCAACCTTAACCCCTTAGCCCTAAACCCTAAACAGAGACCCAACCCCTCCTGCCACTTTGCTTTGCTCTCTGCGAGCTTCGCACGCAAATGCTGGAGGCGATCCTGAGGTCACCCCAGGTATGTAGGGTTTAGCGTTTAGGGTTGGGTTCACAAGGGTGCAAGGTTTAGGGGCTTGTTAGCAATTAGGGATGATGTTTCGGGGAGGTCACTCAGCTTGAGGATCCCACGCTTTTGGGCAATCAGGCTTATCACTCGGCTGCCCACCCCGATTATTCTAACCACCTCTGACTTCGTTCAATGCTGTAGCCCCGGAAACTCTATTTGCCCGCTGCAACACTCCTCTTCCATCCCCTCCTCGACTCAAAACAGTAAACCTCTTTCCCAAAAACTTTTTGCCTACCCGCCCTCTCATCCCTGCTCCCTGGCAGCCGAGGGTCGCAAAGGTCTAACCTTTCCGAGGTCCACTGCTTCTCTTCCGCGGACGTGATTTCCCTTAAAGGCAGTTCAGCGGGTCAAAACTTGTCAGGTTAATGGGGTATCTCGCAATTTGTTGGGATGCCATTAACTGCGATCGCTCTCCACCGTTGCTAAGCACTGCAAAACTGCCATTCAACAAGTTCAAAGGCATAGGCAGTAGGGCCAAAGCTCTGCAGGCGCTGAAATGCTGGAGCTGAAAATTATGGGCTTGCAACTTCCTCGTGGCGGTAGGTCCAGTTCGATCCTCACTACTCTCTGAGCCTGAAGATCTACACTGGGGGTCGCTTCATCCTAACCCTGAGCTCGCCAAAGTACACAAAGTTCAGCCTTACCTCCACAAATCAAGTGGGACTCTAAACCAAAATTCTTGAACGAAAGATGCTCACCTAAGCCATTGCACAGCACGGTTTCGGGACCGAGCTACAGGAGAGTATAGCCTACACACGTGGTAAATGAGAGATATGTGGGGTTATGGACAGCCAAAACAACAGCTCTGATTATTGCCCATTGTGGTGAAGGACAAAGGCCTGCATGATCTTTAGCAGGCTGCAGCATGTATCCAAGTGGTGGGGTTTCGGTACGAAGGAGTTTCTGCGCAAACTATTGGAGGGCGTGACTCCCACGTGAGCCTGGGGAGGGTTCCTGAAAAAAGTGCGTACCATCGCTTTGTGCATAAGCTTCTTGCGGGCAGCCCCATCTTTTGCAGTTCAATTTTTTGCAACCTGAACCCCAAAACCCAAGCCTTAAACTTAAATCCAAAGTCTTAAACTGAAGTACCTAAACGTAAATCCAAACTCTAGCCCTAGCTTCATTAAGGGGTCATGAAGGACTGTACCCATCAGCAATGGGACAAGCAGCTGGAGGCTCGCGATCTCCTTCTTGGCGCTCTGAATTTCTAACTGGGCCTGGTCCAGAAATGGCGGGGGTTTACCGGGTTGCTGTTAAGGAACTTCAACTAAGTTACAATTATGAGGAAACCCTTTTATTTACAATATATCCGTAACATGTTAACTTAAATCAAGTTCCTAAACTAGCAACCCAGCTCAGAGTTTAGAACAGTTCTATAAGGTTTATATAAGGGTTCTGCTCGCAATTTCCAACTGAGCCTAAAAGATCCCTGCCTCTCCAATGGTTGAATCTTTCGGTTTGAGGGCTCAGTAATGCAGGTACCTTTCGCACACCCGGCCTGCTCCTTCTGAGTCAACTGCGACTCCATGACCTGCCGCTTTGGGCTTGCGGGTTTCTGGTTTGGTTTACGGTTGGAACTAGGGCTTGAGGGTTTGGTCGCTAAGGGATTGTAGGATAACGGTTTAGGGTTTAACCTAAGGTTGGGAGTATGAGACCCCAGCTTGGCAATCGTGTGGTCCTGATACGGTAGCTTAACCACAAGGCGAGACCCCATTATGGATCCCAGGATATTACAACCCTTCTTATGGGAACCCGCGCAACAAAAGGTACCCTTTGTGTTGGGAAATTACTATGTATTTCTTATAATTCGACATGACCTGCCAGCCTTCTGAAATCGCTGCTCCTCCACAACATCCCGCCAGCGTCGGAAGGCAAACCAGGCAGCACCGTTCATGCGCCGAACGGTGGGGGCGTCCTGGGATTCAGAGATCAGGATTTAGGGCGTATACGCCATGCATCCATTACGTAATCCTTTCCCCTCGCGTTCAAACTGGGGGATGTTGAATATTTGGACAACGAAGGTTCAGGGACATAGGGCATTGGCTCGGGGCCGTGCTTTTCAATAGCCCAGAATAACCCTCGCAGAGGAGGCCAGCTCCTTTCTGAGGAAAGTAGAGTGCCCACAGTGCTACGTCTCAAAACCCTCAATCCTCAAACCCCCAAACCCTGGACCCCCAAACCCAAAGCCTCGCTGCAGCCCAGGGCACCATGACCCTCAGTGTCAGCTCGCGTCGCCTCTTTGCCCGCGCGCGGCGGAGGTTGCGTTCTGCCTCTGCTGGGACGTGGGGGTCTGAATTTTGTGTACATGAGTACAGTCCCCCTTAAGTAGATAGAATACGGGATATATGGGGATCTTATTGTAATATACCCCGAAGCCATATTCTATCTACTTAAGGGGGACTATATCCGTAAGGCTTAGGGTCTTTGTTGTCGCTGTAGGGGATAGAGGAACGGACCCCGTTAGTGGTCCCCACATCATCCGCCTACAGAAGCCCTTTTTATTGTCGGTTTTGCTGCACCTCATTTTAGCTTTTTGCTAGTCTGGGGTTTAAGGTTAGGGCTCCGAGATTTAGGAGTTGAGGTTTGAAACTCTTAGGCAGAAACCTAGCCACGAACCTCGGTGGTTTAGGGTTTAGGGTTTAGGGTTTAGTGTTATAAGGCTCCATTTTCAGAGGCTGGGGTGCCCTGGGGCTCAGAGCTCGGGCCTAGGATTTTGCAAATAAAGTCCAGGGCGGGAACCTAAGAACATGTACATGGTAGTTTCCCTAAATAAGGGGACCCCCATGTAGACCCCAAAATACGAGAATCCTCTATCTTGGGATCCCCAAAAGGTACCCCTAATTTCGGGAAACCCTAAGCCCTGAACCCCAAACCCTAAATAGTAGTTTCCATTTTCTTTTCCATTATCCCAATATAAACCCTATATAGTCCCTATATACACGGGAAACCCCCGTATATATATATATATGTGTAACATAAGTTCCATGCTGCTTCACGAAGGACGGTCCGAGCCATGGCGCACTGGGATCCCTTATAGTCCCCCTTAAAGAAATAGAGTGTAGGGAAAAGAAAATGGAAACTACCACCTAGGGTTTGGGGTTTAGTGTTGGGGGTTTATAGTCCCCCTTAAGTAGATAGAATATGGGGATCTTATCATAACATACCCTAAAGCCATATTCTATCTACTTAAGGGGGACTATACCCCTGAGACCCTCATGCTTTAAGCCTTACACGCTACACCCCTAGCCTGAAACCCTATAGCAAACCCTGAATCTTAAAAACTGGAAACCTACATTATAGTTTCCCTAAATAGGGGGACGCGCATATAGACCCCAAAATACTACAGTCCTTGTTATGGGGACCCCAAATAAAGAGGTACCCCCCCAGCTTAGGAAACCCTAAATGTCAGGCTTTGCTGGTTCCTGACCTTGATCTGCCCCTCAGCGTGGCAGACAGCCGAATGCCATACAAGCAGGGTCGTTTCCTGCTTCTGCACATATGAGCTATGGACTAAATTTGGGTTGGGGGGGCTTATAGGGAACTATATAGGGTCTTGGGGGGGACTTATTAAGGGGAACTACAAATTTAATCCAGGGCTCATATAGAGTTTTCCAGAACAGGGGGCGCCCTAATATAGATCCCGATGTAGCATAATTTGAAGAGATCCTTATCCACATGAACTCAGTTACCATGTAGTTTCCCGTGTCCTGTTACATTTGATTGGTGTTGGGAGAATATTCCCAAACCCTATATGAGCCATACTCTAAACTCCTAGTATCCCCTTTATAACCCCGATACTCCTCCCCTAGATATTATCCCCTATATAAGCCCCTGAAAGTAGTTTAGACTATAGCTTATGTAGTGTCTTTGGAGACCCCCTCTGGCTGTTAAGTGCCGGGTCTAGGGTTGAAGCGTAGGGTTTGTCGAAGCGGGAATACTTTTGGGGAATCTGGACATACACAAGGTTTTTTAGTAAGGCCAGGTTCTGATTGGAATTACCCTAAACCCTAAGATCCTATGTTGATTCAGACTCTGTGCACGCTCCGCTTGTCTGTAAGAGTTCTGGCCCAGTTGTGACGCTGAAGGCTTGTAAGGCTTCGATGCTTCAATCAACCAGGATTTCAGGATTTTTGAAGGCTCACGGGTGCAGAAGACTGTCACTTCCAAAAGAGTGTCCTCTCTGTCAGTTATCAGCACCCCAAACAAACAAACGGATCTACCCCCCCAAACAATCACTCAACCCTTCGTCCCCCCTGAAACCAAGTACCACCCCCCACCCCCATCCTCCTGACCCTAAACGCATAGGTTCAGAAAGCAGAAAACTACCCTGCTTGAACCGGATGAGCAGAATATATTTTGGTAGCTGAACCACGTAGAATGAAATTCTTCCTTGTAGAGTACTCTACCCAACAGGAGGATATGATCTTACTCGATCTTGGGGACTCTGTTAGCCATACTACTCATACTATGCATTCCTACAACCCAAATCCCTAAGCCCTGGACCCTAGAGCCCAAGCCCTAAACCCTGAACCGTGAACCCCCAACCCTAAGCCCTGAACCCTAAACCCTCACACAGGTGGATGTTGGATTGAGATGATTCGCGTGCCCAAACCTTAAACTCATTATATACATCCCTACATATCTCCTTTATGCATATATATATATGTGTGTATGTAGAACACCTATATGACCCCTTAGCCCCTATAAGAAGTGGCTCCCATCCTTCCCTCACAGATCCAGTCCTGCAGGCGTTCTGCATCTCTCCGGTAGGTAATTTCCAGCATGGTGCCGATGAGCTCCTTCTCCATTGTAGAAGCCGAGAGACAATTGCCACGATTACTGGGGATAGTAATCCCAGAATCATGGAGAATCTGGAAAGGAACATGAACAAAGAAATGGAAACTTGGGTTACATAGGGGCTTCGCAGTGATAATCACCAACATTATGGTCCTAGAGTCGTGGTCTAAGCATGGTATAAGATAACTCAAACACACCTCAAGATGATAGTTTATCTTGGCTTGCCAATATTACCAGGCCGGCTTGGGTTGAAACGGACATGGTTCAGAGCTGCAGGGGGCTTCATGTAGGGGCCTATTTAGTTTCAAGCCGGTTTGGGGATGCTGTAGTCCTACGGTTGTATACCCGAAGGTTGTTTGAGGGAAGAATGATGTGGGAAAAAGCGGGATAATTATTCCGGCATTCCACCATGGGCTATTAGACCCGAAAATTCCCTATTAGGACCCTATTAAGGGTAGATTAGGGTACCCTAAAGGTCTAATAGTCCATAGTGGTTTGTAGTAAACGGAATTAAGCATGGAGGCCAAGGTCATGTAGGTTGAGAGCTGGGGGTGCGAGTTTCGGACATGCTCTGGAGGCGTACTGTAATACCGCGGGCGGGAGAAAAGGAGTTGGAGTCGGTAGGCTCCCTGGAAGAAGGGTTTAGGGTTTAGGG